>JAJPUD010001275.1:128059-143050 GCA_023553655.1 Myrmecobius fasciatus
CTGCCATATTGGTAGAATCCAGTTTTCCTCTTTTGCTTCTGCCATATTGGTAGAATCCAGTTTTACTCTTTTGCTTCTGCCATATTGGTAGAACTGCTGGAAAAATTGGAAAGCATTTTGACAGAAACTAGTTTTAGAATACCATTTCACACCGTATTTTAAGATAAGATCAAAATGAAGACACAAATTAGGCATAAAGAGTAGTATCATAAGAAAATTAGGGCTGGAAGTTATAAGTAAAATATCATCTATGAACAGATATCTCACCATCCATGGATAATCTCACTTCAGTTTGTCATTCATGCTGGATTTCCTCTATTACCTTGGCAAACACCTTCTGCAAGTGTACTTTTCCTCATTTTATACCACAGTGATTGTGTGTGGACCTCTCATATCAGTAGTGCAGGGCTTTCCTAAAGAGGAACTTCCTCTTTCTATGATATTCAATACAGTGCAATACAATACACATTTATTAAGTGTCCACTATATGTCAGGGACTGTATTAAATGCTGGATATATAAATAAGAGAAAGAAAGATAGTCCTCACCATCAGAAAGTCTACAAAGACAAAGGGGGGGGTGAGGGAGAAAGGATACCCTGTTGGAATGAGGATGATGATGATGATGATAGAATTGAAACCAAACAGAGAAACTGATGAGAAATGAAGAACTGGCTGGTAATTTGGAGCCATTGATAAAAGGAGGCTTTGGGAAGAATTTATTTCTCTGCCTTGTAGCCCTCCAATCAGAGTGGGGAGATGCCACTGAGGATATTGATGAGATGTGTATATCAAAGCAATCTTTATAATACTGAGTTCCCTAGTGATCATCTATCTTGGGTAGGGAGAAAGAGAAGATTGCAAATGATGATGGGGCAGTAGAAACCAAGTATAGCAGCTGATAGTATCCCCTCTGCTTCTTATAGTCTTAAGCTATATAAGCTGTTAGTCTTTGGGCTAGAGCACTTAGAGGTTAAGTAAATTTCCCAGAGTCACACAGCTCCAATACGTATCATAGATGGATCTTGACCCCAAGTGTTTCTGGCTCTGAAGTTAACTAGCACTCTGTCCACTAAACTATGCTTCTATTTGTTATTGTTCAGTCATTTTTCAATTATATCTGGTTCTTGGTGACCCCATTTGGAGCTTTCTTGACAAAGTGGGGGTGTGGTTTCCATTTCCTTTTGTGGTTCATTGTACAAATGATGAAACTAAGGCAAACTGGGGGAAGGGACTTGCCCAGGGTCACACAACTGGAAAATGTCAGAGATTGGATTAGAACTAAGGTATTCTTGACTCCAGGCCTGCCACCTTATCCAGAGTGCCATCTAAATGTTTCTTGCTTTATGCCATGTTTGATGCTTATGATCATTGAACAAGATTATGTCAACTGTTATATCTTTTAAGAAACAATTTTGATGTTTGTATAGGAGACACTGTTGAAACAGTCTTAAAATGGAATTTTGCTCTACCAAATTTAGATTTTTTTCATAATCAACAAACAATAAATAAATAAAAAATAAAGTGCCCAATCAATCATGATATATAAAGATGTGATTGACTATTAGATATCACTTTTGAAAGCATGCTTGTACTTTTCTGTTACATTTATGTGGGATGTTCTTGATTTATATATAGATGACTCATAAAAATTTTCTGTAGATCAAAAAGTAGTTATATAGGTCCATGGTTACTGACGTTTTCTCAGTCACTTTTAAAAAAATATTAGACATTTTGGGGCAGTAGATGGTACAATGGATAGCCCAGCAGTGTTGAAGTTAGGAGGACCTGAGTTCAAATATGGCTTCAGACAGTTAATACTCCTAGCTGTGTGACTCTGGGCAAGTCACTTAACTCCAATTGCCTCAGCAAAAAAAAAAAAAATAGACATTCTCCCACCTTGTTGGTTTCTTTCATTTCATCAGATACCTTGAACGTTAAGCACTCAACTACTTTACAATGGTGATATTTCTAGCATTAATCTTCTCTACATTCTTTCTTTTCTACTCTTTACTTTTATTACTATATACCCTGCAAAGCGCCTCGGGGACTATAATGTTAGTGTTTGTGTGAGGCGGTTCCATATGAAGGCAAAAATAGTCCACTATAGCAATCTTGGAGATATTTTCCTCTTTTCTCCTCTTTGGTTTCCTCCTTACATTTAAATCCTTAAATGCCCTTAGGATGACTTTGAGTAATTAGATCTCTGGCCAAGCTTTCTTTAAACAAATTATACCCTCCCTTCCTTTGTTCTGCTTTGTAAGAAAATATTGCTTAGGATCATTAAACGTTCTTCATCATATGATTTTACAAATGACTTTTAACAACAACAGCAACAATATTTTATAGCACTTACTATGTGCCAGGCATTGTGCATTTTACAAAGTTTATCTCATTTGATCCTTCCGACAACACTGGCAGGAGGTTTCTTTTATTATCCCCATTTTTACAGATGAGGAAATTGAGTCAGACAGGTGTTAAGTAACTTGCGCAGGGTCACACAATTAGTAAGTGTCTAAGGCTAGATTTGAACTCGGGTCTAGTGGTTTATCTGTTACATTACCCAACAGCCTATAGTGTTGTCTTTGGCTTCCATTTTTCTCCTCTTGGCATATAAACCAAATGTTTTCCAATTGAAGTGTTCTCCGAGCTTTTTTGAATTTTCTTGCTGTGACAATAGATTTGCATTGGTTAAATTTCTTTATAAACTTATTAAAATTGAAGTTGATGTGATTTTCATCATAAATGCTTTAGCTCATGATTGAGTTGGTCCAACTTGTTATATATGTTCTCATTACTAATCTTTCTTGCTTTTTACTAATTCTGATCTTGAATCTGACAGGTTGGTGATCTGATTGTACAGTAATCTGTACATAAATAGCAAGTCTTTTTCTTTCTATTAAAATATAATCTCTTTCTTTTTAATGAAATATCTAAGGAATTAGAAATAATAGATAAGATCGAGAGCCATTTCCCAATGGATGCATGGTTAAAGGACACAAAAAACCAATTCTTAAAAGAAGAAATGATGAATATTAAGAACCATATGACAGATTTATGCAAATCACTAATAATAAGATCATTACAAATTAAAATAACTGAGAATTTACTTCATATGTAGAAAATTGGCACAGATGATAAAAGATGGAGATAGTTAATGAAGAAGGGACTTGCAGGAAGACAGGCACAATAACATAGATGGAAGTAAGAAAAAGAAACTTTGCGATATGTAATTATAATGACCAAGCTTGCTCTTGGACAAGAGTTGAAAAAATTCACTTTCTTCCCTTTGTTGCAAATATTGGGAGTTGAGGAACATCGCATATGGTACCACTCATGAATCATGGGTTGGTTGATTTTGTCGATTAAAAAAATGCTTTGTTTTAACATATATTAGACTTCCTGCCATCTAGGGGAGGGAGTGGGGGGAAGGAGGGAAAATTTTGTACCAGATAGCTTTGCAAGGGTCAATGGTGAAAAATTACCTATTCATGTGTTTTGCAAATCAAAAGCTTTAATAAAAAAAAATTAAAAAAGACTTTGTTACAGAGAGGACCTATTGGGTAGGATAAGGATTAGGGACATGTTGGGAAATAAATGCATTTTAAAAATAAAAGATATCAGCATGAAATTAAAAGAATGAAAAATAAAATTAAATTTTGGAGTTAAAGGAGGAAAAATAAAGGAAATTGTCAGGAAATATTATACTTAATTATATGACAACAGAAGGAAAGCTTAAGTGAAATGAATGCCTTAAAAAGTATAATTTACCAAATTAACAGAACAAGAAAAGTCTGAAAGAATAGTTGTCAGAGAGAAAAATGGAGCAAGAGATAAATGAACTTCTAAATAACAAAACTATCGTATCAGGGAGATTTAAAAGAAAATTCGATCAAATGTTCAATGAACAAATAATTCCTATGCTGCATAAAATGCTCTCAAATTTAGAAAGATGGAACTTTGCCAGACTCCTTGTCTAAACAAAATACGGTCCTAATACTGAAACCAGGGAGAAATAAACAGAGAAAGATAGCTATCGATCAAAATTATTAATGCAGATTAGTATAAGCATTTGAAAATAAAAGAATAGCAAAGAAACTCTATCAATAGAGTAAAATGATTCAGTATGATCAAATTAGTCTATATAAGTGTTGTAAGGATAGTTGAACACAATCAGAAAAATTATTAGCCTAATTAATCATATCCATGAGAAAAAAACTACAATGTTGTATTCACATTGAATAATAGAGTCAAGATCTGCATTTAATAGGGATATTTGTAAAATCTTACACCTGGATTCAAGAAATTAATTCTTCAGGCACAAGATGCCAGAGATGTGGCTTGTGAAGATCTTTAGAAAGCTGTGGAGATTTTAGGGACCCACAACTTAGGGCTGTATTGGAGGCAATGCCTCAAACCATCTGGGAGAGCCGATTGTTAAATTATTGTTATGAGTATTTGCAGTTTGGAAAGTTGTCAAAAACTACCAATCAGGACTTGATTTATTATTTTGTTAATTTTCTAGCCATAAGAAAGTGCTGGAGAAAACATTAACAATGTAGATTAAATGTAAAACTGTGTCATTTGTACGTTTTTGGAGATCTGGTTGTTAAATATTTAGTAGCACACATCTACTGTAAGTTAAATATGAGTCAGTAATTTTATATGGCATCCTAAAGAGCTAATGCAGTCTTAGACTGTTTTAGAGGGTCATGGTTTAGGGAATAAGGAGATGCAATGATCTATTTTTTTCTGGTTGGGAAATATTTAGATGTTTTTGTTCAGACCGGGGTGTTACCTTTTACGAGGATGGTGATAAGATGAAAAGTTTCCAGAAGCAAGTAATTAGGATATTGAAGAGCCTTGAGGTTGTGCCATGTGAAGATTTGTGAAAGAAACTGGGACAATTTATCTTGGAGAAGAGAATACATAGAGGGGCAACATGGTATCTGTTTTCAAGTATTTTCAAAAGGTTGTCCCATGAAAGAAGGCTTAGGGTATAAAAAGCAGAAAGGCTTGATGTCAGGAGAAACTTCCTAACAATTATAACTGTCTCCAAGTAGAATGAGTTACCTTGGGAAGTAGTAACTTCCCCTCATTGGAGCTCTTTAGGTAAAAGTGGGAACCCTATGCCTATAGGGTTCAACATATATAAGATTCTTGTTGACACTAAATGGCTTTGGAGGATCCTTGTACCTTGGAGATCAATGCTACATTGCTCCCTTGCCTCTCAGCATCCATAGTCTTATTCTCTGAGGATCTATAAACCCAGGTTTAATTTACTTTTAGAATCATAGGCTATGGTGCTGAAGAATTAGAGATGATCAAATTCAACCTCCACCAGTCATCAGTCAGGTCACTGGAGTCCATAGTCACACCATCTTGGTCCCATTTCAGGTTGAGAAAGGGCTCCTTTCCATTAAAGCAATGCTTATTCGTACTTTACTGTACCCCCAAAATGAAAAGGTTCAAGAAAGGATAGAGGAAGACGTTAAGATCCCAAAGGGTATGTGCATTGCTTAAAAATTCAAATTATCTGCCTCTAAATCTGTCATTCTTCCACCTAATCATGGGAATTTGATTTGGGTCTTAAAAGGAGGGAAAAAAAGAAGAAACCAAAAAACTTTTTTTTCCCTAGCTCATATACTTCCATCAATTAATAAACAAGCTTTTATTTAGTACATAATGATATTGCTCCTGCTATATGTCGGGTACTGTTCTAAGCACTTTATTAATATCAATATTAATAATTTTATTAATATTAATAACAGCATAATATATTATATATAACAATATATAATATATAATAATATTAATATTTATTAATATTACTAATAATCCTCACAACAACCCTGACAGGTACATGCTATTATTGCTCCCATTTTACCGTTGAGACTATAAAGGAGGAAACCAAGACAAACAGAATGTTTAGTGGATTTCCCAAGGTTAGCTAGTAAATGTCTAGGGTAGAATTTGAACTTGGGTCTTCCTGAATACAGGCTGTGCCGCGTAGAAGCCTGAAATATAATTCACGTCTGCTGTGCTAGGTAGACAAAAGTTCCTTCTCTTCAGGAACTTATATCGAAGCCATAGAAAACACGTACACACGTAGTTATACAAAAGACATGCATGAGAATTTGCAGGGAAGTTACTGAAAGTTGCAGCAGGGGAAGGGGGAGGCAGGGAAGGTCTCCTTTAAAAGGCAGATCTTGAGTTGAGACTTGAAGGAGATTTGATTGTAAGAGAATCCTTCTCTTCACCCACTGAGGGAAAAACTCTATAACATTAAACTAGGAATTCTTAGCCTGAGATCTGTATATGTGTTTGTTTGTTTATCTGTCTGTATGTTTATCTATCTATCTGTCTATCTACTTATCGATATATATGATTGTATTTCAGTGTCATTGTTTTCCTTGATAATTTATGTATTAGAATTTGGAACTCAAAATTTGAAAAAAAAAACAGCTTAAGATGGTTTTTATAGTAATTGAGGAAAATTAAAAATATTAAATTAAAATTTAAAAATTGCTTGCCTTCTCAATAGGGGGAGAGAAAACAATTTTGAACTCAAAATTTGAAAAAAAAAAGGTTGTTAAAATTTTTTTTATATGTAATTGGAGAAAATGACATGTTAAATTAGATTACTTTTATATTGTGTTTTCTGTGTTTAAAAACATGATTCTGAGAAAGACTCCATGAGGCTGACAAAGAAAGGGAGAAGTTAATAGAAATGAGGAGGGGTATAGGGACAGACAAGAAAAGTTGATTATGACTGAACCTTAGACATTTGAATTTTCCAGGAGAGACCAATTCTTGAGTCTACTCTCACTCATTTTCCTTCAGTTCTTTATTTTCAGTTAGCGTCTGTCTGTCTCTCCCACTCCTACCACCTCCCCCCTTCTCCCTCACTCCCCCAGCATCCCCTAAGTGCTCCTTCGGCTAAGGAAACTGTCATCTGATGGCCCCATTACCTGGTTTCCAAGGACCCTGTTATGGTTCCTAACATGCAGCTCCCTGGCACTTTGGATGTCAGCCCTGTCACCTCAGGAAATCTACCCATCTCTTCTCTGTGCTTTCTACTTTGGGAGCTCAGACTTGGGAAACAATTAGTTCCTTTAAATTGTTTTCTTCAAGGCGCCTGCTTATACCTCCTTATCATATCTCATTGTCTTCAGACTCCATTCCCTCCCTTGAAAGCCAAGAAAGTGAGCCAAGCAGATGTTTTCTTATCAAGAATTCATAGCAGACCTATTTATCCCAAATTAGCATATCTCATTAACTGTCTCAAGGACACAGACAGAATTTGTCTTTGAAAAAGGATCTCAAAAACCTCATCTTTCCAGCAGAAGTGGGCTCACCCAGTCACTACTTTTTTTTAACCTCCTCATAAGGGAAGGGTAAAGTCTGAGCATGCTTTGCCTTGATGGGAAGCTTCTCCAAGTCATTCTCAATCTGAAATTAGACCAAGATGGCGGGAGTAAGGACTTCTGCCACCTGGTTGCTGAAGAACACAGTAGGGATGGCAGTCAGGAGAGAAAAACAAAACCTCCTGGTGTGGAAAGACTAACCTTTCCATTTTAAGTTGTTGGCAGGACAGCTTTTTGACTGTTGTAATGATGGCTTTAAAAATTTGTGTGCTCAGGAGTGGAAAGATTGGTTGGAGCATTTCCCATGGAGACGGCCATGCTGGCTTTGGGGAGGGGAAAGTCAGTTAATAAGCAGAGTACCTATTTCATCCCAGAAACAGTTGAAATATAAATGTGCAACCAAAGACACATGAAGGTGCTAGCCCCAGCAATGGTGAGGGTTTGTCATGGCTGCGTAGTGACTATATGCAGTAATATAATGTGGTCACACATGGCTCTCTTCAACAATGATATGTTTCAAACCACCTCCAATTGTTCACTGAAGAAAGCCATATACACCCAGAGAGAGGGATGCGAAATGTGGACCACAACATAACATTCTCATACTCCTTGATTGATGTTTGCTTACATTGTGTTTCCTTTATCTGATATATCGTTTGTGTAGATAAGATTTTTCTTGCACACCAATGATAAGTTTGGAAATATGTATACATATATTCGATTTGCCAATATTTTAACATAATTAACATGTAGTGGATATCCTGCCATCTAGGGGAGGGGTGGGGAGTTGGGGGGAAAATTTGTAACGGAAAGCTATGTAAGGGTTATTGTTGAAGAATTACCCACACATATGTTATGCAAATAAAATAAAAATTTAAAATAAAAAAAAAAAGAAAAAAAAATATAATGTGGTCACAGGGCATTGACCTTGCTCTCAGGACCTAGATCACTTGCATTCAGATAACAGCTTCTGCTTCAATAGGTCTTTAAGGTTTGTGCTGACAGGAGATGGGGTTGGAATAGAGGCCTTCCTATGGAGCTAGGGTTATCTACTTTGGGAAAGAACACATGTGTTCTGGCTTCTTACTCAAGTATAGAAGATCCTTTCTGGCAGAGCCCTCCCTTGGCCCAACCATAGGGACAACTTGGCAAAAGGAGAAAGTGATGGAGTTGGGAGTCAGGAAGATTGAATCCTGCCTCAAAGACTTAGAAGCTGTGAGATTCCAAGCCACATAACTTCAGTTTGCTCATCTGTACAATGGGGAGAATTATAGCATCTACTTCCTGGTGTAAAACTGCAAACTTGTAAACATTACTTCTTGTTGCTGTTGCTGTTGCTACTGCTGCTGCTGCTGCTCTCCTCCTTTTTCTCCTCCTTCACTTCCTCCTCCTCCTCTACTCTCTCTTCCTCCTTCATCTTCTCCTCTTCCTCCACCACCTCCTCCTCTTTCTTCTCCTCTTCCTCCTTTTCTTCTTCTTTCTCTTCTTCCTGTTCTTCTTCTCCTCTTCTTCCTCCTCCTCCTCTTCTTCCTCCCCCTCCTTCTTTTAGAAGTCTTTCAAAAAAAAAGAAAAACTCAATACCTCCTGAGGAAAAGAAGTTTGTTCTTATATTGAACCTCAATATTCCTCATTGAGATTTCCTCCTATTATTCTTAGGCCTGCCCTCTGCATCCAACCAGATCAAGTCTAATCCCTCTGCCCTCTGTGCCCACCCTTGAAATCCTCAGACAGTATCACCAGCATCCCATTGGCAGTGCTTGACTCACAAGTTTGTTGGGAAGAAAGCATTCTGTCAATGTAAGCAGACGTTGGGCCTGACCTGGGCTCATGCCCAGGAACTGGGCACACGCAAACAACTTGAATGGAAGCTAGTGCATCTGGATGGAGAGCCATTCAAAGTCTGGGGGTGGTAGTGGTGGTCAAAGCATAAAGCACTCAGAACAGTGCCTAAGGAAAGCTAGTCCAGCAATAGTGTGGAGGATGGATCAGGAGGGGGAGACTTAGCCACAAGAAAAAATACTGAGTGATGACCTGACTTATCACCCCACTGCTGCCACTTCCTGCCTACGTGACCTCAGACAAAGCACTTAACCTTTCTTGATTTCAGTTTCCTCTTTGCTCAAATGAAACGGTGGGACTGGATGCTTTCTTTGGGCTCTTCCTTCTGTAATCCTATGATCTGATGACTTCTCATCTCTTTGGGAAAAGCTTGTCTGCTGGGCTCAAGGCACATTTCAAAGGTAATTCATTCTCCTTCCGCCCCATAACTATTCAGGAACTGTAGACGTGATCTTGCAATTTCAGTATTGCCAAGTTAGCACCTTACAACCTGCTTTAGGAAGGAGATACCCAAGAGTCCTAGCAACGCTTACTGTTTCTTGTTCTAAACTTTGTACAGATCGGTCAAGCAGCAAAATGTCTCTGGAACCATATTTAATTTTTTTAAGGCAAGTCATTAAACAAATTGGTGTATTGCATATTATATCCAAAGAAAAAGTAGCAGTCTCTATTTATTCACGTTTATGGGTACAGGGGAACAGGTAAAGTGATATTCAACCTCCGAGGCTTTATGGCAGTTATTTGTCGTACACTGGAGAGGTTCCAATAAATATGCAAGATAGAAAATAATGGGTTTTATGTCCTAGTTAGAAGTAAAACAGGTGCTATTATAGCCATTGACTGCAAGATGCAATATCAATAGGCTAATTGAAAGCAGAAAAGTTGAGATGCAATGTTGTACAAATATTGCTTCTCTGTGCTGGAAAGGGCCAGAAACAATCAGAGTGACTTGCCCCCAGGAGGCCTGGCCAGGATTTGGGGAGCTGTCTAACTTCAGCCTTCCCATTCTCAGCCCGCGTCATTCAATCTAGCCACATTGGCTGTACCAGCTTGCCTGATGTTGCTTATCCCACTTCCTTCTTCAGAGCCAAATCAAAGCCCATCTCTTCTAACAGGCCTTTTGGGGAAATTGTGTAGTCTTTCTGTACTTCCTAGGACTGTTTTGTATTCAAATGGTAATTGTGTTCTTTCCTTTGTTTTTGTTACCCTTTTCTTTCCATCCATACAAGTTCCTTGACTGGGGAGGCCCTCTGCTCTCTTCTTAGGATTTCCATGTTGAAAAACTTAGGGCTAGCCAGAAATCAGATGTTTTGCCTTCCTGAGGTCAGAAAGTCTAGTGAGAAGGACTCTGGCATGGGCATGAACATTCTCTGATGATGTCCCTCCACTGGACAATCTATCATAGTGAAAAGTGAAGGTCTGTCGGGTGCACATACACCCATCGAGCCGAGAGCACGAAATGCCTGTTGTCCCTGAGATTTCTCCGTGTCCTGCCTTTGGAGCAGCAGAGAGCTTGGTGAGTGATCCCACGAAACACTTGAGGAAGCACAGAGATACCACATGTACTTCTGCTGACCTCCCATGGTAGCAGAGCAGCCAGGGTCACATACAGCAATGCCAAGGGAGACTATGGGGAAAAAAAAACAAACTCAAACTGCATCCGAGCTGCTGGAAGCTCCCCAGAGTCCTCTTTGTCATTTGCTTGCCCACTCTTTTATACTTTGTACCGCAAAACTTGCAGAGGATGCGCTCATTTGCCAATGGCGCAGCAACACTGGGAGTGGTACAAGGTCAACTTAAATCCATGCTCCTTCCCTAAATCAAGTCAGGGTGATATATAGGAAGTGCATAGACCCAACTGTGCTCCTCTTTCCCAATATGCACTACTAATATCAGGTGAGCCGAGACAGAAGAGGGATGCTATTTAGGGAGAGACTAGTCTTTAGCGGTGTTATAGGAAAGATTGATGTGTGAAGCTGAACTGGGCAAAGGGATCTCTGAGGTCATCTCCATCTCACGGAACCTCTGGTTCTAGGCTCTCTCAACTCAGTGGCCAAGGCTGAACTTGGGCCGCTTCCTATCATGTAACCCCCATGAAACAAAGCCCTCCATAACAGTTTTAAAAATCCAGTCTGCCTGTTGCCTCCTGAAGGCCAAGCTAGCTGTGCTCCCTTAATCTGATGCGAGATAAACATCAACTCCTGTGACAGCCACCCAAAATATCCAGATCCAGGCACACAATTATATAAATAGCACACCTAAATTTACCCAGCTAGGAAGCAGATGGAGCCTATACATAATTGTGCTAACATTTATGTTGTCAGGATACTCTCCTGAGCCGTCATTACAAGCTTCTTGAGGGTCTTTTCCCCCCTCTTTGGAAGTGGTACAATTCCCATCAACAGTGACAGGCATTATACATTGGCACCCAGAGAAGCGTAAACTCCAAAACAAATTCTCCCGACGAGTCGGCCCAGCCTGGAGTTTTGATAAACAAATGTATTACGATGTGCTGTGACTAGTCCCCCTCCCCACCCTTGGGAGAGCAAAACAGCTGTACTTTGGAAATATTGCAGATTTGGAATGATGCAGCTCTCGGCCTGATACTTCTCCTTGGTCGGAGGCAGGGACACGGAGGACACAAAGATAGATAAAATAGTCTACGCCCTCAAGGACCATAGCAGCGAGGAGAGGAAAGATGCATTGCCAGCTGTATATCTTCATTGCGTACTGGACCTGTTGTTGTCCAGCCATTTCAGTCACAGTAGACTCTCTGTGATCCCGTTTGGCTTTTTTTGGACAGAGATTATGGAGTTGGTTGATAATTTCCTTCCTTGGCTCATTTTACAGATGGGGAAACTGAACAAACAGGGTGAAGTGACTTGCCCAAGGTCACACACCTAGTAAGTATTTGAGGCTGGATTTGAACTCAGGAAGAAGAGTTTTACTGACTCTAGTAGGCTGTCCACTGTAGTGCCACCTAGCTGCCTCTCCATTTTGGATAGGGTATTGGATTTTTATTTGGGAAACCTGAATTCAGTCCTTGTCTCAGGCACAAAAACTCTAAGATGTTGGGAAAGTCCCTTGGTTCTTTCTGGTCCTCCATTTCCTAATCTGTAAAGGAAAAAGTTCGGATTTGATAGTCTCTAAGCTCTGTATCAGGAACAGGTTAATTCCATTAATCAAGCATTGAGTGCAAACGCCATGCCAGGTGTGGTATATGAATCGACCCCTTAGTTTTCACAAAATTGATAAGTGTTTATTGAGTTTTGTGTGTGTGTGTGTGTGTGTGTGTGTGTGTGTGCAGCCATATTTCAGGTCCATGGTGAAACTCACATGCAGTACAAGGTATATTCAGACCCTGCCCTCCAACAGCTTTCCATGTTCTCTGGCAGAGAGAATTTACATCCATCAGAGATGACAAAAACAAGTGAACAGTCTTGTAGAACAAGGTAAAATGAGTCAAAGTATGGTGAAGGTGAACACAAGCAACTTGAGTTATCAGGTAGAAAAGAGATCCTTCATGGTAGGTTGTGTTTGGAGGAGGTGGCGTTTATCCCGAGCCTTGAAGGATGGGCAGAACACCAAAAGCTTCAAGTATGAAGGGACAAATGTAGAAGATGGAACTCCAGAGGTCAGGAACTGGGTGAGAAAAACTATAGACATGGAAAAGTGCAAGATGTGTTTTAGGGATGGTAAGTAGCCCGGACTAGGAGCACCATGCATGTGAGGGACCAGTGGGAGATACACCTGGGAAAGTCAATGGACAGAGGAGAAGGACTTGGAATACCATGAGAAACAGCAAATTTTATTCCATAAACAACGAGGAACATTTCAAGTCTTTGAGGAGAAAGGCAGTGTGACATCAGAGACTTCCCTGAGAAAAATCAGTCTGTAAGCAGCCTGTAGGAAGGATCAGAGCAGGAAGGCAGGAAGGGACTTCGAAACTCAGTCACCACTTGTTGACCCATAATGAGTTGTTATCGGTCTCTATGGATGGAGTTAGGAGAGATGTTAGATTGCAGGAAGGATCATCGAGAGGTGAAAGCAAGTTCTCAGATTCTCGGAATAAGGGACACTAAGATTGTCCAAGAGACTGATTACCATCGATGATTCAAGCACCACGTGAAGGACCTGAACTCCTTCAGAGTAGGTATTAGACTCAATTTCCTTCCAACTTGAAATCTATGGTCTTTTTTATCTATGAACCCACGATTCCTACATTTTGTTTTTCATGAAATTGAGGAATGTTTATTGGACACTGTGACCGTGCCCAGTCATGGAGGGAGAGGAAGGGATGCAGAAGTGGCAAAAGCCATGTGAAACTCTTGTCCTCAAGCACCTTTCAGTCTAATTTGAAAAAGATTTACATGTATTTGTTGTCTTTCAATTGTCTTCAGTCATGTCCAACTCTTTGTGATCCCATTTTGGATTTTCTTGGCAGAGACACTAGAGTGCTTTGCCATTTCCTTCTCCAGCTTATTTTTACAGATGAGATAACTGAGGCAAACAGGGTTAAGTGACTTGTTTGCAGTCACTTTATATTAAGGGTCTAAGGCTGAATTTGAACTCAGGCCTTTCTGACTCCAGGCCCAGCACTTTGTCCACTATAGCGCCTCCTAGCTGCTTCTTTACATGAATTAGAGAAAGAAGAAAAAAACAATTAGAAAAACACTGTTCCTGGCCAGTGACTGAGTCCCTATTTCTATCTACTAATGGGTGTTATTAGTCATAAGGCCCATCAAGTGAGAAATTCACATAATTTGATTCAGGAAAGGAAGGAGTAATGGGCTAAGGGTCCAGAGGCTTAAGTTCATGTCCTGATTCTGCTTCTTATCTAAAAGTTATTGTACTGTAGTGGAAAGATCAGTTGATTTGGGGTCAGAGGACCTGAGTTCAAGTCCCACATGTGATACTTCCTATCATTTTGACACCACGAGTGAGTCATCTAACATTTCTGGGCTTCATTTTTCTCCTCAAATGAGATGATTGAACCAAATGATCCCAGAAGTCCCTTCCAAATGCGACATTCTGTTTTTTTTTTTTTTAAGGTTTTTGTTCTCTATGTAGAAGCCCAGCCATAGCAGTGACCATATACATTCACATCTAGTAACTAGGAATCAGCTGCTATCACATTCTGCTAAGAGATGCTCTGGGTGGAGGATGAGTCAGAAATGATCAGGTTAAACTCTCCCCATTTCCTTTCTCCCCTTTGGTCACTACAACTTGTGCTTGTAGAGAGACGGTGCATCCCACCCACCTGTCCAATTAATGGCAAGAATATCATCTCCGGCACTGGGGAAAGAGCCTGTCAGGAAGAGAAGAGAGAAAGAAAAGCTTGGCTTTCCAGAGCTGGGATTGTGCCTAAAAGCAAATGGCCGGAGGGACTATTTTACTCATTCTTCTGGCTGTGAACAAACCCTGTGGCTTCTCCCTTTTGCAGACAGTGGCCCTAATCTCCCCCTCTATCAATTCTCCCCATTTTCAGACAGTGACTTCCCCTCACATTCCCCCTGTCCCCACTCCTTACAGACACTGATATTTCCCTTCCATTTGCAGGGGCCCCACTTCCCCCCCTCCACAATTCCTGACAATGACTCCCTCCCATAGTCCTCGCCTGCCTCCACTAATTACAATGACTTTTCCCTTCCATTTGCTGATAGTCACCTCCCTTGACCAGATGTTCCATCTTCACCCCTTGGGTTATTTCTTCTTGTGACTTTGGTGGTTGCTCCACTTTTGTCTTTCAGTATCACTTCCTACAACTCACCCTAAGCTCCTAAGACT
>JAJPUD010001275.1:143060-153940 GCA_023553655.1 Myrmecobius fasciatus
ACTTGCTACCCAACAAATTGGCATTTTAGCTCGGGATCATCTTGCCTTCCCATGGATCAATATAAACTCTGTTAGAATGGAAGCTCCTTAAGGGCAGGGACTGTCTCTTTGTATCTCCAGTGCCTAGAACAGTTGTAGAGAGAGACAGAGTATGAGAGGCAATCAGAAAGAGCTCAGGATCCAGAGGCAGATGACCTGGGTTCAAATCCTTGCTTTGCCCCTTAGCACCTAGACATCTAGGTAACACAGGCAATATAGCACTGAACCCAGAGGCAGGAAAAGCCGTGTCTGACTCTGCTCTCAGAAATTTAATAGCTATGTGACCCTAGATGAGTCATTTGATCCTTCTGTTTCCCCATCTGTGAAATGGGGATAATACATGAACTGATGCTGAGTGAAATGAGCAGAACCAGGTGATCATTATACATGGCAACAGCAAGCTTATACGATGATCAATTCTGATGGACATGGCTCTCTTCAACAATGAGATGATTCAAACCAGTTCCAACTGTTCAGTGATGAAGAGATCCATCTTCACCCAGAAAGAGAGGCCTGTGGGATCTGAGTGTGGATCACAACATAGCATTTTCACTCTTTTTATTGCTGCTTGCTTGCATTTTATTTTGCTTCTCTCTCTCTTGTGAGGCACAATAATTGTATAAATATGTATGCATATATTGATTTAACATATATTTCCACCATGTTTAACATATATTGGACTACTTGCCATCTAGGGGAGGAGGTGGGGGAAGGGGAGGAAAATTGGAACACAAGGTTTTGCAGTTCTTCTAATGCTGAAGAATTGTCCACACATATATTTTGAAAAGTAAAAAGCTTTAACAAAGAAAAAAGAATAAAAAAAGAAATGGGGATAATCATCACAGCTATCTTCCAGGGTTGTTGTGGAGATCTGATGAGGTGCTTTACAAACATTAAGGCACTAGCAATTGTTGTTGTTGTCATGGTCATTGTGATGGGCTCTATAGTCATTGTGTTTGTGGTTACAGTTGTTGTTGCTGTAGTTCTGGGGCCTGGGGCCTGGTACATAACCTCTAAGCCTCAGTTTCCTCATTTGTGAAATGAGTAAGTTGAATGAGATGATTCTAGGGTTCCTTCCAGCTCTAGCTCAGTGATCTCTGATACTATAATCCTTGGATTAGATGAGTTCAGAAGTTCCTCTTAGCTTTAAATCTGCTTTCCTGTACTTACAGCTATGGGGTACTGGGAAAGATTGAGAATCCATTCTCATTGGCCAAATGACCTCGAGGGTCCCTTCTAACTCTAATATTGTATGCTCCTCTAGTTTATTATGTTAGTCAAGCTAAAATATGGGACAGGTAAGTTTTATTGGGTGGGGAGGGGGGGTCTAGATCATCTGGGCCCCTCCAAGTGCTGATGTTCAGGATTTGCATTTGGAAACGACCTTCATTGATCATCTTATCTGACTGAGACATAAATAGGAATGCACTGGACAGCATACTTGGGGAGTAACCATCCAACATTTGCCCAAAAGGCTGCCTATGATGGAGAACACCCTCTCTCTTCAGGCCTTCCATTCTGCTATCAGATATCTGTAATTGTTAAGAAGGCAATGGATAGAGCACTGGGCTTGGAAGGAAGGAGACTCATCTTCCTGAGTTCAAATCCAGCCTCAGACACTAACTATATATCATCCTGGGTAAGTCACTTCATCCTGTTTGCCTCAATGTCCTAATCTATAAAGTGAGCTATAAAGCAAAACACTTCAGTATTTCTGCCAATGTCGTCACAAAGGGTGAGATGTGACTGAAATAGCTCAACCACAAAATTGGTTAGGAACACTTTCCTTACCTCAAGGCTAAACCTATTACTCCAAAACTTCTGGCTGTTGTTCATAGTTCTATCCTCTAGCACCAAGGAAAAGAAAACTATTATTTCTTCTACACGATGAGCCTTCAGACTCTTTCATGTTGAGTGTTGGTTCCTTCAACCACTTCTCAGATGGTATTACCTTAAGACCTCTCACCATGCTGGCTTCTTTCCCCAGCTGACTCATGGGCTTTCTAAAATGTGGTGCCCAGAGCATGGCTGAAGATGTGATCTGGGGAGAGCAGAACACACAGGGCTACCAGCTCCTTAGTCCTAACCACTGGAAGATGACATTAGCTTTTGGGCTTCCAGGTCACACTCTTAGTTGTTCTTTATTTATTTCAGTCAGGTCTGATTCTTCATAACCCCATTTGGAGTTTTCTTGGAAAAAAATACTGGAGTATTTATCATTTCCTTTTCCAACTCATTGTACAAATGAGGCAAACATTTACTTGAGGCAAAAAGAGGGAAATGATATGCCCAGAGTCACACAACTAGAGTGTCTGGGATCACATTTAAACTCAGGTCTTCCAGACTCCAGGCACAGTCACCATGTCACCTAATTGCCCCTCTTTCTTTTTTTTTAATCTTGATGTCTTTCTTTTTTGATTTGATTTTTTTATTAAAGCTTTTTTATTTGCAAAACATATGCATGGGTAATTTTTCAGCATTGAACATTTCTGTTACAAATTTTTCCCTCCTTCCCCTGACCCCCTCCCCTAGATGGCAGGTAGTCCAATACATGTTAACTATGTTAAAATACATGACAAATTGAATATATGTATATATATATATATTTATACAGTTATCTTGCTGTACAAGAAAAATCGGATCTACAAGAAAAAAAAAACCTGAGAAGGAAAACAAAATGCAAGCAAATAGCAATAGAGAGTGTGAAAAAATGGTATGTTTTGGTCCCACAGGCCTCTCTCTGGGTGTAGATGGCTTTCTTCATCACTGAACAACTGGAACTGGTTTGAAACATCTCATTATTGAAGAGAGCCATGTCCATCAGAATTGATCATCACATAGTGTTATTGTTGCCGTGCACAATGATCTCCTGGTTCTGCTCATTTCACTCAGCATCAGTTCATACAAGTCTCTCTGGGCCTCTCTGAAATCATCCTGCTGGTCGTTTCTTATAGAACAATAATATTCTATAACATTCATATACCATAATTTATTCAGCCATTCTCCAATTGATGGGCATCCCTTCAGTTTCCAGTTTCTAGCCACTACAAAAAGGGCTGCCACAAACATTCTTGCACATGTGGGGCCCTTTCCCTCCTCTAAGATTTCTTTGGGATATAGGCCCAATAGAAACACTGCTGGGTCAAAGGGTATGCACAGTTTGATAACTTTTTGAGCAGAGCTCCAAATTGCTCTCCAGAATGGTTGGATCCATTCACAGTTCCACCAACAATGTATCAATGTCCCAGTTTTCCCACATCCCCTCCAACATTCGTCATTATCTTTTCCTGTCATGTTAGCCAATCTCACAGGTGTGTAGTGGTATCTCAGAGTTGTCTTAATTTGCATTTCTCTGATCAGTAGTGATTTTGAGCACCTTTTCATATGACTAGAAATAGTTTCGATTTCTTCATCTGAAAAATGTTCATATCCTTTGACCATTTATCGATTGGAGAGTGGCTTGAATTCTTATTAATATGAGTCAATTCTCTCTATATATTTAGAAATGAGACCTTTATCAGAACCCTTAAATGTAAAGATGATTTCCCAATTGGATGCTTCCCTCCTAATCTTGTCTGCATTAGTTTTGTTTGTACAAAAACTTTTTAACTTAATATAATCAAAATTATCTATCTGGTGTTCAATTAAGAGATCCAGTTCTTCTTTGGACACAAATTCCTTCCTTCTCCACAGGTCTGAGAGGTAAACTATCCTATGTTCCTCTACTTTGCTTATAATATCATTCTTTATGTCTAAATCATGAACCCATTTAGATCTTATCTTGGCATGTGGTTTACCCCTCATTCTTATAGAACTCAGTGAAAGAAATGGTGATGCTTCAAGATTGGGAGCCAGAAAGACCTGTCTTCTGAATTCTGGCTCTGACGCTTATTAGCTCTGTCACCTTGGGACATCACTTAACTTCTAACTGCCTTGAGAAAATTTCTAGGAATTACCAACTAAGTAATTGATGGGTTGCAATCTGTGTTGATGATTCCTATACTGGAAATTATCCATGCTGAAAAAAATCATAGGTAGTATCACACTGGTAATATAGGAACATGCAACTATATTAAAGCTTCCATTAAGATTCTTATAGGTTCAGATGAATTTCAGACTCATGATACATCTTCTATTCTTGTACTTTTTAAACCAATTTAGAGGAAGGAAGAAAGAAAGGAAGGAAAGAAGAGAAAGAGTGAGAGAGAGAAAGAGAGAGAGGAGGGGGGAGATGGAGGAGGGAAGGAGGAAGGAAGGAAGAAAGGATTTATTAAGTGCCTACTATGTTCCAAGCATTGGGCTAAATGCTTTACAAAGATTCTCTCATTTGATCCCACAACAACCGTGTAAAGTAGATGCTCTTATTTTTCCCCATTTTACAATTGAGGAAACTGAGTCTGACAGAACCTTGTAAAGCAGATATTATTGTTATCCCCATTTTACAGTTGAGGAAACTGAGTCAGACAGAAATGATTTGCTCAGGATCACCTAGCTAGGATCACATGTCTAAGGCTAAATTTGAATTCAGGTCTTCTGACTCCAGATTTGGTGTTAAAAAACATATCCTCAAATTTCATTTAATGAGATTCTTTCCAATAAAGATCTTTTTGGATCCAAATAGGACAAATGGGTAAAAAATGTTAAATTGGAGAAGACTAAGAAGTGATCCCTGAGGCACTCCATTAGAGACTTACTTCTAGGTTGAATCAAAATACTAATGACTGTAATTTGTTTCTGATAATCCATCTAACCATGCTCTCATCGAGTGGCTCAAGTCTAGCTGATGAAGCTTCATTTTCTCTCCAAGAATGATGTGAGACTATTAAATGCAGTGCTAAAATATTACTAACCCTTAAGTACGCCATTCCCCCAATAGAATAAGAAAATCGTATTAGTCTGGCATGACCTTACGAACATCCCGTAACATATGGATAATAACCTCACCTACCTCCCAGGATTGTTATGAAGATGAAGTGAGATAATAATTGTCAAGTGCTTAGCACAGGGCCTGGCACATAGTAGGCACTAGAGGAATGTTAGCTCTCATCATCATCATCATCATCATCGTCATCATCATTTTTGTCATATCAGCCTTTGTGATCACGATTTGGTTCATGATGTATACTAACTTTTCCTTCGATAACTCCTAAAATTTGGGCAAGAATGGAAGTTGTGTTCATCGACCATCGTGTTAAGCTTCTACTGTCATCCCTTAGAAAATCAGAACATCATTTATCCTTTCTTCTCCTGTTTTTTCCAAATCATTAAAAGATTTTGCCAGTTCCTTCAGGCTGTGGGGATGTGGTTGATCTATGCTTGGCTCCCTGAACTCATCCAAAGCAGCTGAAGACTCCCTCTATCTCTCTTGAGTATCTTGGGTTTTAATTTCCTATTAACTCTCCCCCCTTCTCCCCACTTTCCAATGGCAAGATCAATCTCAATGGCAGAGATAAGCAAACAAAATTAGAATTAAACAGCTCCACCTTCTCTTCTCCCACTATCTTTGTGCCATCCACCCGAAGCAGGAATCTGATCCCTTCTTTGATCCTTAGTAAGTCACAAAGAAAATGAACAAACCAGTTAATTGTCAGCATCGGCTGGTTCCGAACATTGCTGTCTTTCGTTCTTTGGTTCGTTCGGGTACAGATTGGACCAAAAAATGTACAGGCCAAGATCCTTCCTCTTAATATTTATTGCCATCATTGACCAAGAGTTAGAAAGAAGGGACTTGAGAGGTGTAATTACATTAAATGTAATTATATTAAAATTCCCTTTCATTTTACAGAAGAGGAAACTGAGACCTAGAGAGTGAGTGAAAGTTCTCGTCTGAGGTCACACATACAGTCCCAGCTGTAACTCTGGAAGGGATCTCAGTTCTTTTGTTTGACAGAGGAGTAAAGTCATGCCCTTGAGAAGTTAAACGATTTGACTATGATCACGAGGCAATTTGCAGAGCTCAGCCTTGAACCCAAATCATGTCACCAGGCTCTTTTGATTTTGTTGTTTTTCTCCTCCTAAATTTCTGCTGTCTCCTTATATTCCTTTTGACAAAATATCAAGAAGTTATATGTACTTTTTCCTTGTGGCAGACTCCGACAGGTTAACCCATTGTAAAAGGAGGCTTTATTTTCATATGGATCACTCCAGGCGTCTGTTATCGTATCTTCAGATAATTTTGGCACTGCCTGAGCCCCATGCTCATTATTAGAATACACCATCTTGGGTCCTTTATAATATCGATGGCCACGTCATTTACCAGCTGCCCTCTGACTTGGAATTTTTATTGTCTTAACTCTTCCCAATTATGGTCGTGCCCGACTCGCAGATGTGCATTTGACATGTTTTCCAAACCTCCTCAAATGAGCACTTGATAGATTTGTGAAGTTCCGCTCCCTGTGGGCCTCGTGGAGTCACATCTGAGGAATGAGATGAACTTGACATGCACTCTCGGCTTCAGCGGGAGTTGCCGGGGAGGGAGAGCTAGGAGCGGCATCTCAGCCAATTGTCTACCCGCCGGATGGGATTTTTATGACTCAGAACTCAACAAGTAAATAGCCCTGCTTCTTCCAAGCTGGTTAACGTCTCTCTTGGGCATCATGAAGCTTTCTCCAGACTCTACTTCTTAACGTGGCCCAGCTTGGCAAACCAAGGCTCTTCTGCCAGTCTTAGATTTCCAGTTGCCTCAGTGGTTCCGGGATAAGTCTAGCCCTTCAAATAATTGCCGAGATTGTCTTTAGTTTTTCATGGTGCACAGGCCCGTGATCTGATGGGTTTGGCTGAGTCAGAAAAGAAGGCGGTGGGCCCTTACTATGCCTGCTCATCGGTGCTAGAGATAGGCAAGGGAAGGGAGTACCAACAATTTCCAGAAAAGGATTGCTGTTTCAGGCTCTCTGGTATTCTTTGAAGCTTGCCTCTCAATTTGGTAGGTAAGGTGGGGCTGGTATTGACACATTCTCACTCCAGTGCTGGGTCTTCTTGTGTCCTTTTGAATACTCTCTCTCTCTCTCTTTTTGCTTTTTGTTGAGGCAATTGAGGTCAAGTGACTTGCCCAGGGTCATACAGCTAGGGAATGTTAAGTGTCTGAGATCAGATTTGAACTCAGGTCCTCCTGACTTCAGGGCTGGTGCTCTATCCACTGCGCCACCTAGCTGCCCCTGAATACTCTCTTTTCCCACGCAGAGACAATTGGTGCCGTTAGATTTAAGTTCTGTCGGCTCTTTCTGGCATCACAGCTCCCCCCCCCCAAATGCTTACATTACTCTAAGGGGCTCAGATCGAGGCCAGGACAATCCTATCTAAATGCTTGATGCACCAGGAGACTCATTCCAGATTCTGATTCCTCTAGGGCATCATGGTCAAAGGCGATATGTCCGTCTCACCTGGTACGTTCACCAATGCCCTCCTCATAATGCACTGAGTCATTCCCACTACTCACCCACACTCAAATTGATGAACTAATCCCTCTATGTGTTTGCACATACTCAAACTGCCATTTGCAACACGCTGCATCACAAGTGAATAAAATCCAGCTTCCAAAAGTCGTACTCTATCGATTCCCAGCCTTGAGAGAATATGCTAACATTTGAAAAATAGCCTGGACAGCAACGATCACTTATGGGAGGCTTTGGGTCTTCGATAAACGACAAAAATAAGACAGGAATAAGGGAGACAGTAGGCAAGAGTTCTGGCTCTGATATTAGAGGACTTGCCTTTGAAGGGAAGCATACGCAGGGTCTAATGGCACAAACTTACCTCCCTGAATCTCTTGTCCTGTAACTGATATTCCTTCTTGTCTCAGGCCCTTGGATTTCTGGGAGTTACAGATAAGCTGATAATAATTTGATTTGATTTAAGACTCAGGCTTCTAATAGAGTGCTGGACCAGGAAGTCTCATCTTTGTGAGTTCAAATCCTGCTTCAGAAACTTACTAGCTGTGTGACATTAGCCAAGTCACTTAACCATGTTTGCTTTCATTTCCTCATCTGTGAAATGAACTGGAGAAGGAACTGACAAATCCCTCCAATATCTTTGGCAAGAACAACCCAAATGAGGTCATAGGGAGTCAGACACAACTGAACAACCATTTTGGTAATTATGGGGTTGCAGTCTCCTTCCTCTTTTCAAACAGTCTTTATCCTCAAAGAGTTTACAGTCTTTGGGGGTGGAGGCAGTATATAGACCAAAAAATGAATATAAGGAAATTCAAGGTGGGTAAGGGATCCTAAGATCTGGGAAGATCATGAAGTTTTCTTTAATAAGGAAGTATTCTAAGCTAAATCTTGAAGGAAGATATGGACTCTAAGAGATGGCGATAGGAAGAATGATTTCTAGGCATGGGGAATGGACAAATGCACCAGCGAAGGGGATAGAATGATGCAGAATATAGCCCAGTTTGACTATAATGTGGTCTAAAATAAATCTAGAGAGGTGAGTGGAAGCCAGTTTGGCCTTCAGTACAGATTGAGGATTGTATATTTTATCCCAGAGCAATAGGGACCTACTGAAGATTGTTGAGCAGGAGAGTGACATGGTCAGACCCACCCTTTAGGAATATTACTTTGGCAGCTTCATGGTAGATGAGAAGCTGAGAAATCCCATGAAGAGGTTTATTCAAGAACTTCACTTGACTGGTGATATTGATTATATGGATGGAAAGAAGGGACTAGATGGAGAAAAATGGTTATATCCTCAGTAGAAATAAGAAAATCTGGAGGGGGAAGGCAGGCCAGAAAGACAGTCAACAAACATTTGTTGAGCACTTACTGTGTGCCAGGCAATAAAAAATATCACCCAAAATTAAGAAATTTCCCGCCCTCCAGAGTTTACGTTCTGATAGGGAAGATAGCATATGGGAAAGATGAAAAGGGGAAGGGTAGTTTTTATATATGATATTTTAGAAAGAAGAGGTTTCTGGAACATGATGGAAAGATCCCGAGGAGTAAGTTTGGTGAGAAATGAAGGCTTAGGTAGGAAGATAATAAATCCCAATTTAGACGTATTGAGCTTGAGTTGTCAATGAACATCCAGCTAGAGATGTTCAGCAGGCAGTTGCTAATGCAGCAATATGTCTGAATAGACTGATTTGGGAACAATTTTCATAGCTAAGGTCATTAAACCATAGGGCAGTGGATATGGCACTGGACTTCAACCCAGAATCCAGCCTTAGATATTTACTAGCTATGTGATCCTGGGTTAGTCACTTAACTTCTGTGTCACAGTTTCCTGAACTATAAAATTAGTCCTCTAAGAACCTTCCAGCTGTCAATCTATCCCCAAGCTCATATTAGTCTGATTAGCCCCGGTGGAACACACTGTAACTCGACTCTGATGTCATTTTGATCCTCTTCTTGATTGGACAAAAACCAATCAACTAACCATGAACCCATATGAGCAGATGAGGTCATCAAGGTCATATGTAGTGAGAGAAAAGAAAACCTAGACCCAGAGACTTGAGGTCTGCCCATTTGGGGCAGAGGTGTAAAAGATCTGGTAAAGGAGAGTGAGAAGGATCATTGTTCTGGTAGTAAAAGAGAACCCGAAGAGAGCGGTGTCCCTAAAAACAAGGAGGAAAGATTCTTGCCAAAGACAAAGGTGATCAGCGATTTCCAAAGTTGTAGAGACATCAAGGACAGCAAGCACAGAGAAAATGCATTTTGGGAAAGCAATTTCATTAAGGTGATGAAGTGGGAAGCCGAGGCACTGCGTATAAATCATTATCTATTGGTGTTTGGCAGGGAAAAGAAGAAGAGCTAGAGAATGAGAGTGTGAGGAGGTGACAAAGGTTTTGTTAAATTTATTTTAAGAAATGAAGAAATTTTATTTTTTAAGGAGCAATGATATCATTGTACATTTGTGAGCTCATGGCCTAGTATGGGGAAGAGGAGGGCATGGGATATGACGGGAGGACTCATATTACAGTAGAAAGAGTGCGAGGGCCATTGCAATTTTTGGTAAGAGGCTTCTCCTGACTGGGCCCTCTGTAAATTGAAGGGGTTGGATGAGAGAGCCTTTGAGGTTCCTTCCAGTTGTAGATGTAGGATCCTGGGGATAACCTTTGGAATATCACTTCATTTCCCTATCCCTCAGTTTCTTCCTTTGTAAAATGGAATGGGACTAGATGATTTCTGAGGTTCCTGTGATCCTAGACCTGCGATCTAAATAATTTCCCTTCTCTGTGCCTCAATTTCTTCATTTGTAAAATAAGGGGGTTGGACTAAAAGATTTCTAAAGGTACTTCCAGCTTTCAATCCATGATCCTCTGTATAGAGGTAACATGCTAGAACCATTCCAAAAGATGATTGGCGGGTGACAGAAATAGGAGGGCTGGGGCCATCTTGATTAAACTGATTCATCCTGTTTGTAATTGACGTGATCTTCAGTTTCTTGTATAGGTTTTGTTCTTCTGATTCCCACATCCCTTGCTGCCATAAATATTTCATCAAATAGTCAAAGCCAATCCTGAACCAAGTAAGAACAAACACCAGGTGACATATTAGGAAGCTACGTGGAGACTAACTATTCTGTAATTCTACAGAGAAGTCTGGCTTCCTTATTGTGGCCACTCTCAAGAACTGGGCTGCCCACAAAAGGGGGAGGAAGGGGCACTTAGCTAGGATGACTTAATTAGTAAGTTGAGTGATTTGTAAGTAGCTTACTAATTAAGTAAGGGATTCTTACAGGAGAAGTGAGAGATACCTATTAAATGAATGGCAGTGGTGTTCTGGGATGAAGAAGGGTTTTCTTAGAGTATTTCATGTAGGCCATATTCCTAGATATTTATCACCCCTTCCTTTCTCTCTCTCTCTCTCTCTCTCTCTCTCTCTCTCTCTCTCTCTCTCTCT
>JAJPUD010001275.1:153950-235637 GCA_023553655.1 Myrmecobius fasciatus
TCTCTCTCTCTCTCTCTCTCTCTCTCTCTCTCTCTCTCTCTCTCTCTGTCTTTCTCCCTCTCTCCCTCCCTCCTCTAAGTTCAAATCTGGCCTCAGATATTTATTAGATATATGACCTTGGGCAAGTCACTTAACCCTGTTTGCCTATGGAGAAGGAAATGGCAAATAACTCCAGAGTCTTTGCAAGAAAACCTTAAAATGGTGTCATAGAATCCAGCCTGATGGAAATAACAATGCAAAGGATTCAACGGGGCAAAGAGCTTATGGAGATGTTCAAGGCACAGAGAACATAGCATATCTGGAGCCAGAGAATCTTCTCTAGTTTGTAGCATGGTACAGTGGAACTAGCAATGGCTTTGGAATCCTAGGATCTGGACTCAAGTCCCTTTTCTGTCACTTATTACTTGGGTGACCTTGGACAGATAACACTTTGGGCTTCCCTTTCCTAATCTGTAAAATCATGCCCTAGTGGGTAAAATACTAGCTTTGGAATGACAAAGACCTGAGTTTTAATCCTGCTTCATGTGCTTAGCTGTACAAATCTAGGCAAATCACTGAATGGCTTTTGCTTCAGTTTCTTTCTCTATAAAACGAGGGGTTTGAATTAGATGGTCTCGGAAGTCCTTTCCATCTCTAGGACCATGATCTTAGTGTGATTTTAGGCAAATCACTCAATTGCTGTAGGCCTCTGTTTTCTCTACATGTCACTTGGGGCCTCTGTTATCTGCAAACCTTCTGGATGACCCTGTCCCCTACCCTCTTTGGGACATTCAGATCAGCCTCCCTGGCTCCTGACTGAAGCCAGTAGGTGGGTATTGTCATAAACTCCCATCCCTTTCTGATTCAGAAGGGTTCCAACCTTTCCTCCTATGGCCAGGCCTTCTCAAGACCAGCAAGATCAGATGGCTGTCTGGCCCTGCCTGGGGACACTGGAGTCCTGCCATCTTTCTTCACACACCCAGTGGGAAGAAGACCTCTTGGGCGTGCAGTTGCTCAGCTTAGGTTGGGCACAGAGCTAAGCACTCAATCCCAATGCTTTCTTGCGTATTTTGAGCATCCTGACACTTTTCCACTCTTGGTCTTTGGCCAAGCCTTAACTATTAAGATAAGGTTAAGAGGGAAGGATGGTGATCTAAAAGTAATGTCTGGATATAGATGGAGTGATGGTTACTGAGGGGGGAACAATAGTGGGGAAGGAAGGATTTCAGACCCTCCTAGTCTCGACCATCCTTCCAGATGGTCTAACTAGAACCTAGTTAGTAAAAAAAAAGTCATTAAAATAAGAAGCTCTCTCTTTTATCTCTTTTCCCTGTGATAGCCAGACTCCTTGAAAAAAAAGCAGTCTGTCCTCTATGTCTCCACCTCTCCTCCCATTAACTCAGACCTCCCTGCTCATCTGAAATCCCTCTCTCCAAGGTTATCAAGGATCTCTTAATTGCTAAATCCAATAGCTTTTGCTTGGGACTCATCCTTCCTGACTTCTGTGCAGCTTTTGACCCTGCTGAGTACTCCCCCCTCCTGGATACTCTGATCCCTTAGTCTTGCTGACTCTCCTTTCCTGCCTGTCAGCCCCCTCTTTCACAGTCTCCTTTGCTGGATCTTTATCGCTAGCCCAACCCTAACTGTGAGTGTGACTCTGGGAAGGGTTCGAAGTTAAAGACTCTGCCCTTTACCTACCCGTGTGACCTTGGACAAGCTATCAGATAACATACAGGATGGAGCTCCTTCCTCTTTCCCGACTCACAGTACTTCACACTAAATGTCCTGGGATCTCTATTCCCCCCCTCTTTCTTCTGTAATTTCTCAAATGAGAACAGTTTTCTTGTCTTTTGCCCCTAGTGCAAAAAATTCCCAGTATGGATCAAAAAGGAGGTAGAGTGGCTCGGGAGAACATGAATTATGAGGGCGGACTGGAAAGGAAGACCTCTCGGGGCCCTCTCGTTTGGATGGCCACTGTGTGCCCCCGTTGTTCTTAAACAAAATTCCAAAAATAGTGCTTTCCCTCCGTAACTGAGACGCTTCCGATTCCACCGAGAGATGAGCAGTCAACAAATCCTGTGGAGGGGGCAGGCTCAGAGCAGCTATTCCAGATTTCAAAGCCCAGAATGTATTGACGAACTGGAAAGTTTCCATGAGGTGCCATAGGCCCAGCCCCTCTGATTATTTAGGTGGAAATGGGAAGGAGGGAGTCCAGCCCAAGGCCAGACAGCAAGGGAGCTCGGAACCGGACAGCTCGGCCTCTGGCAGCTTCTTCTTTTTCCCTTTGCCTGCATGCTGGAAGATCTCAACAAGAGTTAGAGCAAGGTTGCTTTTTAACCCCTCAAAGCCCTTTCCCCCATATGATGCCGTTCCTCCTTCCCATTTTTGTTTGGTCTTCTAGCATAGGATGGGTTAATGCATTAAGGGCAGGCTGTGGTGAAAGAGTCAAAGCTGAAGCTCCTCTGAGGAGGTGGAAAAAGGAGAGTTGGCCCTGTCCTGTGTGTCCTTAATTACAGCTGTGGAGAAGTGAGAGCATGGATTAGCTGGACCTTTATTCCCCCTCCTCATCCAGGGAATGTATTAAATGTCACAGATCTTAGGCTGCTTTGTTCTGCGTCTGATTTGAATTAGACAGAGCCATGAAGCATGAGGGAACCGGGGATTTGGCTGCCTGTCTGGGGAAATGGAGGGTGAGGGGGCTGGTTGGATTGAGGACCATAGGGCCTGAAGGTGTCCCATCAAACCTTTGAATTGGCTAGGGGGTGAGGCTCCATGTTAAGTGGCCTGCCAGGGAACAGGTATGCTGGCAGCAGCTGTTCCCCTGGAGCCTCATTAGGGTCACATCCAGGAAGGCCCAGAAAGGGCCTTTGGAAGTTCTCTTTGAGGTACCGAGAGAAAGGGAAGAGTTGAATTGTACCCGGTGTTTAAAGGTTATTTCCCAAAACCAGACGTTCGCTGCTAAATCTGGCGTCTCCAGCTCTGCCGAGTCCTGTTCATCCCAGTCTGATGCACTGCAGAGGGAGGGACTATCTAGCCCCAACTGATCACCGAAGTTCACTATATAGGATGAACGCTGCTCCCCTGGAGAGCCGAGGGGACAGAGGTGGTGGGGTGTACCTCTTGTCTGCTGGAAATGGGAACAAATGGTCTTGAGAGTAGAGATCCCAGAGGAGAAGGTTCTCATTGTCTGGCTGCATGTAGGAGAAGCAGTTGAAAGTCCCCGTCAGCAACAGGCATCAAATGGAAAGGCATAAGCTGGGAGGACTTCAGAGCTCACCCATTGCCGTGCCCTTATACTTCAAGGAAGCAGCAAGATCCAGATCTAGAACTTCTAATTTCTTCAGCTAAAGATGGATCTCAATGGATACTATGAGTCAACATGAGTTGGAAAACGATGATGTATTTCCTACAATCTCAGGAGTTGTCGTTTGGGACAAAATAAATGGAATTATGCCTTTCCTGGCATAATTCTTGGGCCTAAATTAGGTCAGATGCTTCTGTCCTCCACTGCCTCTCAAAGTCTGTCCAAGTTCATGTTTGTTTCCATGACACTATCCATTCTCATCTTCTGCCATCCCCTTTCTCTTTTGCCTTCAGTCTTTCCCAACACTGTCTTTTCCAGTGAGTCTTATCTTCTCATTATGTGGCCAAAGTATTGAAGCTTCATCTTTGGTATCTAACCTTTCAGTGAATAGCCTGACTTAATTTTGTTAACTTTAAAAAATTTTAATAGTATCTTATTTTCCCCAATACATATAAAGATAGTTTTCAACATTCACCTTTGCAAAGCCTTGTGTTCCAAAGTTTTCTCGCTCTTCCCCCCCCCCTTTCTCCTCCCCAAGACAGCAAGCAATCTGTTGCAGGGTAAACATCTTTCCATATTCAGCATGCTGCACACACACAAAACAGGTGAAAAGTTAAAAAAAAAACACGAGCAAGGAAAAACAACAACAAGGTGAAAATATTATGTTTTGATCTACATTCAGTCTCCATAGTTCTCTCTTTTTCGATGTGGATGGCTCTCTCTATCACAAGTCTGTTGGAATTGCCTTGAATCACCTCATTGTTGAAAAGGTCCAAGTCCATCCCAGTTGATCATCACATAATCTTGTTGTTCCTGTGTATGATGTTCTCTTGGTTCTGCTCACTTCCCTCAGCATCAGTTCATGCCGGTCTTTCTAGGCTTTTTTGAAATCCACCTGCTCATCATTTCTTGAAGAACAATAATATTCCTTTACATTCATATACCATAACATCAGCCATTCCCCAATTAATGGGCATGTACACATTTTCCAATCCTTTGTCACCACAAAAAGGGGCTGCTCTAAACATTTTTGCACATGTAGGACTTTTTTCCCTCCTTTATGATCTCTTTGGGATACAGGCCCAGTAGAAACATTGCTGGATCAAAGGGTATGCAGAGTTTGATAGTTCTTTGTTCATAGTTCCAGATTGCTCTCCAGAATGGTTAGATCATTTCACAACTCCACCAACAATGCATTTGTGTACCAGTTTTCCCACATCCCCTCCAACATTCAGCATTATCTTTTCCTGGCCATCTTAGCCAATCTGAGAGGTATGAAGACCAGTACCTCAGAATTGTCTTAGTCAATAGTGATTTAGTGCATTTTTTTCATATGACTAGAAATGCTTTAATTTCTTCATCTGAAAAATGTCTGTTTGCATCCTTTGACCATTGATCAACTGGGGAATGCCTCGTACTGAGTTAATGTCTTTAAGTATTGACTGATTTGACCTCTTTGTTATCCAAGGGACTCTCAGAAGTCTTCTCCAACACCACATTTCAAAAACACCACTTCTGCAACTTTCAGCTTTCTTATAGTCCAAGTCTCACAGCCATATATTGCTGTTGGAAAAACCATGATTTTGACTAGATGGACTATTTTATTGGCAAGGTGAGGTCTCTGCTTTTTAGTATGAGATTCACCATAGCTTTCCTTGCAAGGATCAAACATCTTTTAATCCCATGGCTGCAGTCACCATCAGTGGAGATCCTTGAGCACAAGAATATAAACTATGGCACTGTTTCCATTTCTTCTTCCTCTGTTTGCCAGGAAGTGATGGCACCATTGCCAAGATCTGAGTGGTAGAGGAAGATTGAGGAAATGGGAATATTTACCCTGGAGAAAAGAAGACAAAGGATGGGGGTGGGGAACAACATGACAGCTATCTTCAAATATTTGAAGGAAAGTCACCTACGATAATTATTAGGGTTGTTCTGTCTGGCTCCCAGAAATCGATCCTCAAATCGATTAATCAGTTAATTATCACTTAGGAGTAAAAATTCAGAATAGACAATTGGAGGCCCGTGATCAAGAAATCTTAGAATTTTCTAAGGGTGACATGAGCTACCTTGGCAGGTGATAGGCTCCCTGTCCTTGGAGGTCTTCAGGCAGAAGTTGGCCCACTACTTGCTGAAAAGGCTATAGTAAATGAAGATCCTCGTTAGGCATATGTTTGAATAGAAGGTCTCTGAGGTCTGATCCAGCTGAATAATTTATGGTCATAGGAGAATTGGTTGATGAAAATGGGGAATGTTTACTCTGGCGGAAGAAAGACTTCAGGGCCATGGACATGATAACTATCTATACAAATCTGAAAAAATCATAACATGTAAGCGAAATTAGGGGTCTTCAGATGGCCTGGGAAAGAATAATCGGACCAATGAGTGGAAGTTAGAGAGAGGAAAATTTCAGGTCAGTTACCTGGAGAACTTTCAACTTCTGTGAGTTGTCCTGCAATGGAACAGGCTTCATTGGGAACTAATGGCTTCTCCCACACTGGAGGCCTTCTAGTAGAGGTCAGGCGGCCATTTGTTGAGAATATCACCTGGATATTCAGGCCTTGAGTAGGGGCTGGATTAGATCACATCCAAGGCCCTTCTGAGTCTGGAAGCCTGTGGGATGTGAGAACAAAACAGCTGTTTGGTCGCATTATTCAGCCATAGGTGAGACTCTTTGCTTAAACAAAACACTCTGAGCTCAGCAAATGAACTTTACAGCCAAACGATTTTACTAGCAACAATCCTGGAAGCACTAATGGTCTTCCTGCTGGAGGGCAGAGGAGGCTGAGGTGCCAGCAAGTCCGATCTCCTACAAAGGAAACATGCTGGTCACGATCAAAACAACTGGATATTTGAGGGCAGAATTTATTGGAAATGTAAATATGTCAACATTACGGTCTCAACGCTATTAACTTGTACTTATTGCACATCTGTTTGATGCCTGCTTTAACTGCATGTTCCTTACCGCTCCATTATTGCTTTATTGGTTATACACAGATAGCAGGCTACGTTTGCAACAATTTGGGTTCCATTGGTATAGGGCCTCCATTGTGCCACGGAACCCTTGGAGGGAACAGTCAAAGCTCATTAATTCTGACCTCATGATTAAAGAACATGTGATAATCCGTACAGGGACTGAGCTCGAGTTTACATTTCCTCCATGTTTGCAATAAAGGGGTGGCTAAGCAAATGAAAAATCGGGAAGGCGAGTGGCTAGGGAATTCTGAAATTTAGTAGAGTGAATTAGTTTTTGAGTGCCTTGGAAGCACCCATTTGTTTATGGAAAAGTCATCATGCTATTTACAAATCATTCTTACCCATCCATTAAAGCAGAACCTGCCTAGATTTTAATTAGGCAGTGCTGCTTTAGCCTAGTTCCTGCTACAGTAGATATCTGAACATGACAAAATTGCATTTCTTTCAACACGTTGTCCCCTAAATTTGGCAGAATTAGTAAGGTGCAGATAATATTTCAGGTACCGTGTTCATATTAAAAATTTCACAACCATTTGTTAATCAACTGCCAAAGATTTTTTTAAAGTGTTTATGATGTCTAGGGCAATGCTCTAGGTGCCGGGGAGAAAACAAACAAACAAACAAAAAACCCCAAACAGAAAAGAATCTTTTCCTGACCTCAAGGAGCCCGTTATCAAATTAAACACCTATTATCTTCCCGACTGTCAGTGATACGCCCAAGACCAATGTGTGTGCAGTGAAAACCAAACCTCCCACCCAGGCGTGTGTGATATAGAGGGCTCCATGTCAGAGTATAGTTAACTTACTGAGATTTAGGAAACAGATATCCACCTGCGCAAAGAAAATTACTCTAGTTAGCTGACTGGGGCAGCTTCCTCTTGGCTGATACCTCCTCCTGTAATGTCTGAAGAAGTACCATTTCTTTAGCCCTTCCTGTGCGCCATGTGCCGTGCTCAGCACTTGACAATTATCATCTCATTTGATCTTCACAGTAACCCAGGGAAGGAGGATCAGTGGTATACTGGCCCTGGCAGTGACGAACTAGCTTGGCTCTTGCTTCCATATGTTTGAGACAAGTTGTCGACAGATAAGCGAAAGGCTCGCCCATGCAAACCAGGGACCTTCTTACCCACGCAGTCCTTAGATGCTTTTCTCTACCATTCTCTTGTGTGAGTTCCCATGTCTCCCTTGGAGAAGTGTTTGTATCTGGGTCTAGAGAGTGTAATATCAGGACAGTGGAAATTCTTAGAGGGGGACCTTACTGCTTCCCTGCATACTGACTATGGGACCCTCTGTAAACCATTTCACTTCTAAAAGCCTTCTTCTTCCTTAATCTATGATCCCATTGAAACTATTCTGATTTCAGCTGGTCAAAATAGAAGCGATCTGTTCTTGACTTGATGAATTTGGCTTGGATCTTAGCCTTTTGCTCTGAGGCGCTTCCTATCACTGATCCTATAGTTCTACCCCCAGGGAGAAGAAAGTACGGTTTCATCCGGGTACTGGCTAGGTATTGTAGCGATACGAAAACCTAAGAAGATGCGATCCCTAACCTTAAGCAGCTAACAGTTTTTTCGGGGAAGAAGGTTAATGTGCATTGAACAGGGAACCATAGAAGGTAGCTCAAAACACACCGTTAAGTGTGGGACATAGATGCTTTGTAGGGACACCACATGTATCAGCATCCGTGCTTTTGTTGACCCAAACTATTTGTTTCCAAGATTTCCTGTAAGGAAGAAGAGCCTTTATTCCAACACGTATTATGTGTGCAGGGCGGCCTCTCGGCTTTTCCTGATTCTCAGTGTTGCTTGCCATGCTAATTAGGATTTCTAGTGATGCATAATTTATTCACTAGGACTGGCTATGTGCACAGGGAAGAACTCATCTAAATTCGGCTTTTAAACTATCACATTTGTATCTCACAGTGATCAAGGGGTCAACCTGTTTCCCTGATGCTTTCCCTAGGAAGTCTATGGGAGTAGGGTTTTATCACCTTTACATTTATTTTTTTTATTTTTTATTTTTTAAATTTTATTTTATTTGCAAAACATATGTATGGGTAATTCTTCAACATTAACCCTTACAAAGCTCTCTGTTACAAATTTTCCCCCCTATTCTCCACCCCGCCCCTAGATGGCAGGAAATCCACTACATCTTAATGATGTTAAAATACTTGACAAATCGAATATATGTATATATATTTCCACACTTATCATTGTTGTGCAAGAAAAATCATATCTACATGTATACATGTATTGTATTTGTCATATAATTTATCCTATCTAGCATGTATTAGATTACCTGTCATCTAGGGGTGGGGGGCGGGGGGAGGGAAAGGAAAAGCTTTGGGAAAAAAAAGTTTTTTTTTGCAAAGGTCAATGTTGAAAAGTCACTCATATGTTTTGCAAATAAAAAGCTTTATTAAAAAAAAAGAAAAATCATATCTACAAGAAAGACATATCAGATAAAGGAAACACAATGTAAGCAAACATCAAACGAGAGTATGAGAATGTAATGTTGTGGTCCACATTTCATATCCCTCTCTCTGGATCACCTTTACATTTAGAGCAGGAAGGTACCTTAGTCCCATTCCCTTATTTTACAGAAGGGGAACCTGAGGTTTAGGGAAATGAAATGACTTTATCCAAAGTCACACAAAGTGGCAGAAACAGCATTTGAACGCAAATTCTTTGACTCAAAATTCAGAGCTCTTCACTGTGCTACCTTCCCTAGCAATTCCAGATTATCCCCATGGAGGATATCTGGATAAATCTGGGAGTCTTGAAACAGATTAGAAATTTGAAACAACTTTCAATTTTCCATTGTAATGGAGGGTCACAGATTGAGGAACGATCCAATGTATTTCATAATAAAACATTTTTTAAAATTTCTTCTTTTTTTCTTCTTCATTTTAAGGGATGGCTTTTGAGGGGTAGAGCTGGGAGAAATATATTGGGAAATGGAGGTGATATAAAAGCAAAAGAAATCCCTAAAAATTAAAAATAATTTGTCTCAGTTATTGGAGAAATTAAAGAATATTGAACCAATACTTAGATTTAAGAAGGTCAGTTAGGAGGCTATGATAGTAAGCCAAAAATTTGGTGATAAGAGTCTGGACTTCTCTTTCAAGACAGGGGGGATGGGGAGGAAAAGATGAGTACAAGAGTTGTTTTTCCCCTAAGGCAATTGGGGTTAAGTGACTTGCCTAGGGTCATACAGCTAGGAAGTGTTAAATGTCTGAGGTCAGATTTGAACTCAGGTCTCCTGACTTCAGGGCTAGTACTCTATTTGCTGTACCACCTAGCTGCCAGTACAAGAGCTTTTAAAGGAAAATTCAGCAGGACTGACTACATATAGGAATTAATGAGAGAAATGACATGAAGATTAATCCAAGGTTTGGCTCTAAGGTCACTAAGAAAATCTCAAAGCACAGCAAGCAAAGTAGGGCTGCTTAGCTGTGGGTATAAGATGCAGCCAGGCTCCTTTAGGCAGCTACCAGCAGCATTCCCTTGCTGGAACCACCATGTTGACAGTGAATGCTAATAACTACAAGAAAGATTTTTGGTCTTGGTTTTTAGCTGATTTTTTGGGCAACGGGGGACTCAAAGAATGGGTAGCAAGGATGCGAGGTAGTGGTAAAGAGCTGGACTTTTTAAGCCAGGTAGCCCTGGGTTCACATACCATGCTTCCTGTCTGTATGACAGGCCACTTCATCTCTCTCTGCCTCTGTTTCCTTATCTGTAAAACTGACTGATTTCTAAGGACTTATCCACTTCTAAATCTCTGATCATTAGATAATCCATGATAATAAGAAGGCTGAACTACTCAACTCCTATTTTACTTCTGCTTTGTCATTTATAGAGAATGATCATTGGACTGAAGAAAGAACAAAATTATTCAGTGGGGAATAGAAACAGGAGATAAATGAATAGACCATCAGGCAACATGGCATTGCCCTCAAAGTCTTTAAGGCCAAACGTTGTCCCAATTTTCAAAAAAGGGATGACAACAGAATTTTCAAACTCTAGATGAGGGTGGGAGGAGGGTTGGAGACTGACTTGGGTTCCTGGCACAATTCTAGAGCGCGTTATTAAAGGCAATGGTTTGTGAGCCCTTAGAAAAGGAAGCAGTGATCCCTGAAAGCCAGCCTGGCTTCATCAAGAGAAGGTCATGCCAGACTAACCTCATTTCCTTCTTTGACGGCGTAATTCAACTGCTAGGTCAGAAGAACACTATAGACATAATATGCTTAGTTTTCAGCAAAGCATTTGTCAAAGTCTCCCAGGCTAGGCTTGTGGACAAGATGGAGAGATATGGGCAAAAGGATAGTAGTTAGGTGAATTTAGAACTAGCTGAATGGCCTGACCCAAAGGAGAGTCATTAATGGGTTGACATGAGCTTGGAGGGAGGTCTCTAGTGGAGTGTCCCGGCAATCTGTCATTGGCTCTGGGTGGTTCAACATGGTTCAACATTTTCATTGGAGACCAGTCTGGCGGCCTAAATAGCACATTTGCCAGATCCACAGATGAGGGATCTGCCGGGTGACTGCCCAGAATCTATGGAGATCTGGACAGGCTAGAATAAAGGGTTTTAATCTTTACTGTGTCATGGACTCCTTTGGCAGTCAGTCTGAAGCAGCCCATGGACCCCTTCTCAGAATGATGGTTTAAACTACATAAAACAAGATCTGTAGGATGACAAAACTAATTATCAAATAAAAAACCTGAGGTTAAAAGTCAGAACAAGGCTAAGTCAGAAGAAGAGGATCAAATTGAATAAGATGGAAATTAAAAGGTTATATTCAAGGTTTCTCTTGGGTCCGGAGAGTCCGCTCAACAAGTATGAAGTGTGGCTAAACAACCTTTGTGAAAAGGGTTTTCATGAACTGCGGCTTCGACATAAATCCACAGAGTGATATGGCAGTTAAAAAAAATCACGCCATCCTAGACTGTATTAAAAGAGGCGTGGTGTCCAGAATGAGGGAGGCAATATCATAATACACTGGCCTGTTCGTACTATACCTGGAGTACAGCATTGAGTTCTAGGTGTGATGTTTTTGAAAGAACATGGAATTGAACTGTGTGCTGAAGAGCATCACCAGGATGGCCAGGGAACTGGTAATTGGGCTAAAAAGGGTGGAGTAGAAGGAACTGGGAAGATTTAGCCTGGAGAAGAGACAACTCAGGGTTGCTTGAAGAGTGATTACTGTCTTTGAGTATCATGGAAGAGGGATTAGCCTTGTTCTTCCTGGCTCCAAGGGGCAGAACCCAGAGCAAGAAAGTGAAAATTGTCGAGATACAGATTTCAGTTGCATGTCAGGCGAACCTTCCTAGCAATTAGAATTATACCAGGCTTGAGTGAGCTCTCTCAGGAGGTCACATGTTCCTCCTCACTGGAGGTCTTCAATCAGAAACCCAATGAGAACTTGTGGGGGGATGGATGGAGCGGGAGGGATTTTTGATGAGGTCCACCTTGGACTAGATGACTTCTGAGGTGCCTTTGATTTTGTGAAATAGATTCAAGCACATGGATCCTAGTGCACAGACATTAAACCAAGGGAGGAATAATAACAACTAATACCAGGGACAGCTAGGTGGCGCTGCATTGGATAGAGCACCAGCCCTGAAGTCAGGAGGACCTGAGTTCAAATTTGGTCTCAGACACTTAACATTTCCTAGCTGTGTGGCCTTGGGCAAGTCACTTAATCCCAATTGCCTCAGCAAAAATAATAACTGATACCACTGCATTTTAGAGGAGAATTTCATGGTCTGTGGAATAAGGATTTAAGGGGAGAAATGGGGAAAATTGGGGAGTTTCAGGTCCAAACTCTATAATAAGTAAGTAATATTTTCTTGATCAGCCTGGGAAGGTTTTTTGGAAAATGTAGGATTTGAAGAGCTATTTAGAAGGTGAGAAATAAAGATTATTTGGGGGAATGGGAATAGAAATGAAGGATTCAGGCATATGATGGCATTTTAGAGAATGTATGAACGTCAGAGTGTGAAAGATGGAGGGAGGTGCCCTGTATAAACTTTCTTATGCTAAGTGGGCAAGCAAGAAGTAGGAAGGCGCAAAAGGGATGAAGTTGGATCTTGGTGAAGGTCTTCAACAAACTGACTGAGACTCCAGGACTTGGTTTTTAATATTGTTCCTGTGATGGGATCTTATACCGTTGAAAAGCCCTTCCTGCTGTGTAAGTTGAGTCCTTTTGCTACAACTTTTTCCTCTCTTAGATACCATCCTCCACAATCTTCTGCAGTTAATTGGTTATCTCAGCCATCCTGTTACCAAACTCCCATCAACTGATTTCAATACTAAATAGAACTATGTTTTCCTTAGCCTGAGTATTCCTTCCTTTGGTACAGATGGCAAGGCAGGCCCTTCTTTTCATTTCATATGATTCTCATTCACGTTATCTTCTGATCTTTTACAGCAGAAGTGTAATGAGGATGTCCTGGGCTATTGCAAAGCCATTTGGCAATCTTGAGGGAAGGTCTTTCTTTAGTTGCTACTTTGGTGTAGAATCCAGTATGCTTGAGGTCATTCTCCAATTTTACAACTTCTATCAGCTTCTTAGTCAGCTAGGTGGTACAGTGGCTTATCAATATATTATCATTTTTTATTTTTATTTATTTATTTTTATTTTTTTGCTGAGGCAATTGGGGTTAAGTGACTTGCCCAGGGTCACACAGCTAGGAAGCCGCTGAGACCAGATTTGACCAAAGGTTCTTCTGTATTATCATTTTTTAAAATTCAAGAAGGATAATCAAACATTAATTAATTTTCTACCTTCAACATTATACTTGATTCTAACTTGAATGATGATTCAGTGTGTCATTTCAAAGCCACTTTGTAATCATGAAAAAAAAAAAGGTGTTCCTTTGGAGTAGAATCCCCAAGTAGTAGACCCAGGAGTCACTAAAGTAAAGTTGTAGAAGTTACTCAAAGCAAGAAGGTATCTATCAACTGCATTATGTGTTGCTAACTTCCTCTCTGGGTGTAAGCTCAGAGGAGAAGCTTTTACTCCAATTTTAATCTTCAATTTTCAAGGCGATGTTCATTCAATTTATGCTGCCGCGTAGTCGGAAAGTCAATTTATCAAGATTCTCTGATCTTGGGCAGTAATTATACTTCACTCCCCTGAGTTACACAGCTTTCATTTGGTTGCTTGTTCAAACTGGTGAGTCTGTGTTTTTCTTTCTTGGATCTTCTTGTCTCACTTTAGAAGAGCATGACTGCAAGAGATGAAAAAGGCGACATGAATAGTAATACCAATGGTAGATGTGAAGGTGGAGGGGAAAATGATGAGATACGGATCTTGACCATAAGATTGAACTTCACTAGGTTAATTCTAGCGTCAGCTCATTCCAGGCTGGTCTGTAAGAAATAATTAGCAGGGCAGATTGATTTTGTAACTCCGACACTACATGTGTTTTTATTTTTCCAGACAATGTCTCTTTTTTCGGTCTTTGGCCAGTTATTTCAGCTGCCTGGGTATCACGGGCAGTAAAACTAGAAAGGACCTTTGAGATCTTCTTGTCCGCTTTGCCCCCCTTTTTACAGAAAAGGAAACTGAGGCCTGACTTGATCGAGGTCACATGGGTTTGTGGTAATAAGTTGCAGTGTTGGGACTGAAGTAAGTCTTTTGGCATCGACTCTAGTGCTCTTGCCAGTACTCTGCGGCCGCTCACCCACAGTCACTATCTCATAGGTTCTCCACTTGCAAAAGCCAATTGGCTCTTCTAATTGTCCCACAGACACAGATTCTACCCCTAACCTGGCCAAGCAGTGCCACTTGGTCACTTAGTCACTTGGAGGGTGAGAATGTGGATGACTCAGTGCGAACCCATCCCTACTATTGGAGGAATAATTCAAAATAGTCCATCCTGACTGTTGTTCTAGGACGGTGTCTTTGGATCTGTAATATGAAATGACTCCACAGTTCCTAGCCCATCTCTGATTTTGGGCCATGAAATCATAAGAGGCAATGTGCTATAGTAGCTAGTAACTACAGTGTTGAATTTGGAGTCAGGACAATCTGGATTCTTCCGATCTGGATACTCCCTTGCTGTGTGACCCTACTCAAGTCACTCAGCCTCCAGGACCTTGGTTTCTTCAGCTATAAAATGAAGAGAAAAATAGCCAGAGTGCCCACTTCATAAGATTACTGAAAGAAATGAGATATTGGATGCAAAGTGCCTAATAAACTTAAAATACTAAATAAATGTTGGCTAGTATTATTCTTAGTCTGGAAATGGCTTGGACCCTTGGGTTGTATTTTCAGCCAGAGAGACTAAGCCTTGAATTAGCTGAACAAATGAGAAAGCCAATGCTCACTCGAGCCTGGGCAGCATTTGGTTCACGGCTTCAGAATGAGATTTTGTTCCTAATTATCTCAATCTGGGAAGGGGACGTCTTAGTAGAAGCATTTATGTCTCACTCCCAAATAGCAAGACCATCCCAAAGCTGATCGTTGCTGAGGTTATTGAAAATTGGTGGGCAGAAGACACTAACAGCCTGAAAGAAGAGTCAAGTCTTTGGACACTTCCTATCTTTTTCTCTTCCTTCCTTCAACTCTGTGACCTTTGGTCTGACCCTTTGTGTTATCCTTCTCTCTTGCCCTCAGTTTCTCCCTCTGGCAAATGGGAGGTATGGAGATTTCTTAGCTCTTGAGTATATTCCATAGATTCACAGTCCAAATGCTTCCCAGGCACAGTGGACAATTCCTTTGCTCCGGGGCAATGCCTTCTTTCATAGATTGCTAAATTCAAGACTTGGGCTTTGTTCCATTTTCTCTAGCCAATCCAAACCTTCATAGCTGAAATTACTAACCAAAGAGTGCAGTAATTGTGTTCCTATGTTGTAGTGGATCCGGTGGGGTTATGGGCATAGACCTGTGCCATCACAGCCTTTACTGAATATAGAAAGAGATCATTAATCTGGACTCCATCCTTTGAATTTTTGATAATTTGGAGTAAGGCAAGCACAAGCTGATCTTTGTCTGAATGGGAAAAAAAATAATAGTGCAGACATAATTGAAGGATGTGTTTGAGAGAATGTGCTGTGTTTTTGTTTTTGTTTTTTTTTTTGTTTGTTTGTTTTAGCACTTTGGAATCATCCATTCATATGTAGAGTTAACACACTGTTCTTCTGACTATTAATTCTTGCCTGGAGGACTTAAAAAACTTACATAAATTATTATTTGAATTTTAAAAATAAATATATAATCAAAGAACCATGGAGTGTCATCGCTGGAAGGGGCCTTCAATGACAGATGTAGGAGAATAGATTTCCAGTTGGAAGGGTGCCTGAGATATACCTGTTTGTTGTTCATATTTCAATGTTTCCCTTGGTTTCCGGAGGGCATAAAATTTGTCTACTGGGAGGGGCCTTAGAACATGGAACATCACGTTGTCTAAGCCTTTCGTTTTACAGAGGAGACCGAGTCCCTGAGATGGGCAGCGAGTGGTGTAAGATCCCACAAAGAGTTAAGCTGTAGGTCTGGCACTTGGAACCCAGGTCTCATGCCTTTCTGCTTGATTAAGGCAATTAATCTGAATTAGTGAGGTTTGACTGTACCTCAACACCCAATTTCTTGATCACAGCTCAATTCTCAAGTGTGGAGAAAAACAATTTGAACCTGGTGCTTCAATTGAAAATGCAGCGGGGAAAGCCGTGACCAGGGCTCCTTAAATTGGGTTCGAAATAGGATTTCAGACTTCACAACAAGGAACACATTTGTTTCAAGAATTGGAGTAAGTAAGAGAAATCTAGGGAGCCTGTTTTGCTGGGAAGACATGTTAAACTTCCTGACTATGGAAGAATAGCATATCCTAAGGGAAATTATAATTAAAGCACAACAGATTGTATTTTTCTTTTTCAGAGGAATTGTAAAGAGCAAGAAGAATTCAGTCTAGCTTCCCAAAGGACTGCTCAAAGATCTCCAGGTAGAGAAAAATCTGTTCTGGAAAGGGAAAAAAAGGGGAAAGGCACCAAATAAGAGCATGCTGCATCAGTTAAGGATTTCAGGGAGGGAGATAAAGGCAGGAGGAAAATGAAATGACTTCATGCTAACAAAAGCAGGCCCAGATTAAACAGGGGGAGCGTCGGGGAGGAGGTGAGCAGGGGAGGGAGCTCTTTGGCAGTCTTATCAGGAAGGAGAGGCTCCAAACCAACTGGTCTGGCTAATAAATGGAAGCATCTACAATTAAAAATGTCTATTAGGCATGTTCTTTTTCAGATCTGCATCTAACAATAGAAATGAGTTTCCATTCTAAGGAGGATTTGGACAGCTCGGAAGTAATGGGAAGGGAGGAGGGAGGAGAGAGGATGAAACATCTGGGAACCAGCAATTAAGGGAGAAAAGAAGGCCATAGGGGAATAGACAGGTCTTGATGTCCCATCTGTGAGGTCTCTTCCTCCACCCCTTCCCCACCCCTGCCTCATCACCCCTCCTCTCCCTCCTCCAGGTCCTAGCCCTAGCATGGGCCTTAGGTGATTGAGGCAGGGGGATATGGATGTTTGAGAAGCAGAGCTGAGTCGTTCCGGCTAATTTACAGGACCGGAAATCTGTACGTGAAATCACTCCACAAGTCACTTTTGAAATCTCCGACACTAGAGAAGATGGAACAGGTAAACAAATGATGTTGGACTCCAGTATATTCTTTTGTCCCTGATTTCCACCATAGCTTGTTTCTGTTGAGACCATGGAGAACCAGGAACCCACTGGTGAAATGGATCCAGTTGCAGCCCAGCAAGGGAATGGAAGTCTTAATAGAATTTTTGGCCTTTGTGAGTCTGTAGGGTGTGTAGCACTGGACCAGTTGTGGATTAGATCAGTGTTGTTTCTGAAAGCATCCTTTTGGGGAACCTGCTCTCCCCTCCTCCCATCAATGTGTCCATTCAGGGTTTCCCATTGCAACCACCCTGAAACATCAGTCTACCAATCTGTTTCTGAAGTAGCTGGGTGGAGCTGCAATGGATGACATGCTGGCCTTGCAATCAGGAAGTACTTACTTTTCTGTGCCTCAGTTTCCTCATCTGAAAAATGGAGATAATAACAGCACTTACCACACAGGGTTTTTTTGATACTCAAATGAGACAGCATTTGTAAAGGGCTTCCCAATCCTTAAAAATGCTATGTAAGGGGCATCTAGGTAGCGCAGTGGATAGAGCACCAGCCCTCAGTTCAGGAGGACCTGAGTTCAAATCTGGTCTCACACACTTAACATTTCCTAGCTGTGTGACTCTAGGCAAGTCACTTAACCCCATTTGCCTCAGCAAAAAAAATGCTATATAAATGCAAGCTATTTTCTAATCTTTTTTTGTTCTAAACTAGTTTTTCTGTATCCTATTCTCTCATTGTTATTGTTTTATTTGGTTGTTTTCAGTCATGTCTGACTCTTTGTGACCTCATTTGGAGTTTTCTTGGCAGTGATGTCGGAGTGATTGGCCATTTCCTTCTCTAGCTCATTTTACAGATGAGGAAATTGAACTAAACAGGGTTATGTGACTTGCCCGGGGTCACACAACTAGGGAGAGTTTGAGGTCAAATTTCAAATAGGGACTTCTTGACATAAGGTGGTGCTCTATCCACTGTATCACCTCCTAGCTGTCCTATATAGCATTACTTTTTTCCTAGCACAACAGATATAAAATGGCAACCTAACAGAGACATTCTTATAGATTTGCTTAAGCTTTTAAAGTGCTTAGATTATCTCCTCCAACCGTTGCAATTACCCTATGAAGTGGGTTCTCTAGATATTATTTCTATTGTACACATGAAGAAACTGAGTCTCTAAGAATTTGTTTTGCTCACAATTTCAGCACTAGTGTCAGAGGTAGGGTTTGACCTTAATTCTTTCTGACTCCAAGTCCAACTATATAATGCTAGTGTTGTAAAGAATACTAGTCTTTTCCAGGCTCAGACTTTTTTTTTTAAATCAGGGGCCTTCCAGATCCCCAGTGCCTCAATTCTGAGAGGTGACTAAAATGGTGGAGGATTTCCTTTACTGGGATAGGCAATTTTGGGGACTGGTAAGAACTGATTGACACTCCTCCCACCACATCATATAGGGACCCATACGGGGGTCACAAAAGTCTTGGTGTAGTTTTAAGTCAAGGCATTTAAGCTTAGAACTTTCCTACAACTTTGGAAACATGGTGTACCTAGGCCAGACCTACGTACATACGTGTGCCACGGCTAGAGTCTGGCAAAATGACTAAATGATTAACTAGAGGACCAAGATTTCTTTAGAGAATGTGCTGCTAACCAGCTGAATGGTTGGCTACACAATGATTTTTTTCGTCTCCCCCTACATTCAGATGTTTGACACCTTTCAGACACAGCCAGGGTTGAGGCCTTGGAAATTTCTCATTTAATTGTTTTGATCAGTTTTTTGCTGCGCTGCTCCAAGGGTAGGTCTCAGTCTGTCTTATTTTCCATTTTCCATTGTTGTGTGAGCTGTTTGTTAAGAAAAATTGCTGAAGATGGAAAATTTGGAAAGTTTGGTCTGCTGGAAATTTAAAAAAACCTTCAGATCTCTCAGTTGTTTTACTGCAATGCTGAGGAACTGCTTAGAGTAGTTTGCATTTCAAAGACCTGGATTTGAATCCTGTCTCTGACACAGTCACAGTGTGTGATCTTCAGGATACAACTTTCCAGAACTTTGGGCATCTAAAATGAGGAACTAAAAAGAAGAGGTTGCTTTGTTTTTGTAGAGGGAATTTCCTATACCTCTGAAATCTTAAGTCCCACACGCTCCAGCGCTCGATTAGCCATTGCTTTTACATTATCCTATAGGGGCAGCTAGGCGGCAGAGTAGATTGAACAGTGGATAAAGTCAGGAAGACCTGAGTTCAAATGTGACCTGAAACACTTACTAGCTATGTGACCCTGGGCAAGTCACTTAACACTGTTTGCCTCAGTTTTTATGAGTTGGAAAAGGAAATGACAAATCACTCTAGCATATTTCCCCCCCAAATCCCAAATGGGGTCACAAAGAGTTGAACACAACTGTTATGACTGAACAACAACCAGGAACTAACAGGGATGCTCTGGGATAGCAGAAATAGAACTGGATTTGAAGTCAGAGATTCTCATTTTGAATCCCGACTCTGCTCCTTATTACCTGTGTGACCTTTGACCCATTCTTTCATTTTTCTGAATTTCCTTTTCCTCCTGTGTTAAAAATAAGAGGATCAGACTAGATGTCTTTCCCGGTCCCAGCCAACTCTGAACCTCGGATCCCATGTTCTTCGGCCCAAAGCGGGGCACTACCTTCCACTGCGTTGGGGTTTACCCAACTCAACCCATTCCAACCTTCTATTGAGTGATATATGAGAACAGATACTGTGTCCCTTATTTTTTCTTATATTTCTCTTATATTCCCCCCAGCCTCCCACCCCTTATACCAAATCCAAGTAAGTATAGGGATGAACACATGACAAGACCTGAAGTATAACCAGGTCTCGATTAGCACTAATAACAAATCCTGTGAAGTGTTAGCATTATTCAGACTTGTACCACAAATTTCCATTAGGCTGAATCCAATGACCATATTTGACATGATTATAACTTAGAATAATGTAAATCTGTATACATTCGACCTCTTCATAGAATTCATTATTGACATGAATTGGGATCTTATCAACTAGGGGCTGAAATCCTATCAGTCAGACCAATCAGGATTGGAAACCAACCCGTGTCATCACGGCCAAAGTATTCCGTTTTCCAACGGCCCTGGGAGGTTGTAGAGATCCAGCCTGGAGCTCATTTCCTGCTCCTTCTCCTTGGGGGTAGCCACCTGACAGCATGGTTTGTCAGCATTTCTTTACAATTGCCTGATTATGATCTTCTTTTCTCCTTTCAAAAAAAAGAGGTCAAAATTTCCATGCTATTTCTCAAGCTCTGGTAGGACTGAGCAAGGTTGTAAAGATGGAAGGAGGCTGCTTGCATATTGCAAACCCTGACTCTGTGTCACTGTCAGTTTTAGTGCATAAATCATCCTCCAGTGTCCCAGGAGAAGTAGCGCCATTCATGTCAGGATCATATCTAAGATTTTCAGTGCATTTCCAAGATGAGTGATGAATGGAGGTAAGCTATGTGACTGATGTTGACTGGTAGGCTTTGACGGAGGCCATGCATGGGGCTGTTTCATGTCCTTCTGCAGTAGAAAAGCAAGGTCTAGGGCAGTTTTCTCACGATTTTTCCTTCCCATTTTTCATTGCCGAGGTGCAGGCGGCCGAGACTCTTCCCTCTTTCTGATTTCTTGCCTTGGATTAGCCCCCAAAGCAAGATCAAGATTGCCCTTTTCTCCTGGTCTGATTGATGGTAATTTCTTCTAGGAAGAGCTGAAACGCCACATTTACCTGGTTTGCTTGTCACTGGAAGCTGCTGCAGATATGGCATGACCTTTTGACTAATCTGAAGTCTTTCCTCTGCCTTACCTCCTTGGTTATTAGAGCTGTCATCGATTGCGATCCGGGATAAGGCAAATTAGCTGGCTGAAGTAGACAGAGTGTTGCATTTGGAAGTGGAGGACCATGGTTGGTGGTCCTGGGAGTTCATCAACCAGTAGATATTTTAAAAGATTATGATAAAATACTAATGCTATTTTATATATATATATATATATAATTATATATATTATGATATTAAAGATAGAAACAAAGAGACGCCATGGTAAAGAGCATGGGGCATTTCATGATACTAAACAAATAACAACAAGTGTGCTGAGATTCCAATATTCTTACAAAAATACTGAAGATGATGCAAAAAGAATTTGTTCTTTGATCTCTCTAAACTCCAAACTGGCATGGTATATAGAGCAGAGCTTCTTAAACTGCGGGTCTTGTGACTGAATGTGGGGGTCACAAAATTATGATTTATTATCAGGAAATGTTTGATTTTATGTCTATTTTATGTACCAATATACATAAAAATTTCACTGGTGAAAAGGGAGAATGGGGGAAAAGGTTTAAGATGCCCTGTTCTAAGGAACTAGCTTTGAAATTAGGGAGAACTGGCTTCAGGTTCCAACTCTCACATCATAATGGCTGTGGGACTCTTGGCAAATTATTTAACTTTTCAATATACACTGGGCAGTAACTGTGAGTTGTAGAGAATGTGTCTACATTGGTAGATAGTTTTCTCATCTGAAAGGAGGAGGGGTTGCATTCTTCTTCTGGAGAGGGAGTCCCCATACGGACCGATAAGTGGCTAGAAAGAGAAGTCAGAGCCATTTGTGTGTTGCATTTGCCCAGCAGATTGATCTTTGGGCTGGAAGGGAAGGGGACAAAATGATGAATTGGGAGTTGAAAAATAATGAGAGAATGAGACCCAGATGAACTATGTCTCAGGGTTCTGAATCAGGATTCTGTGATGGCTGACCTAGTGGTGGTGATCTTTGAAAGCCCATGGAGGACAGTAAATCAAAACTATAGAACGGGATAGCTTCTGAGTTTGACAAAAGGGGGTGGAAGAGCAGCCTGCAAAATTTGGGACAGTGTAGATTTTTTTTGAAAAACTTTTTGGAAAAGACAACTTAAGGGCAGCTGTTCAAAAGGATTTTATAAATTTTGAGCTCAATGAGTTGACAGTGTGATGTGGCAGCCCCCAAAGATAATAGGATCTCGAACAGTATTTAGGGCACAGTATCCTAAAAAAAGGGAGATGCTAGCCCAGCTGGACTCTGATCAGGTAAAATCATATATAGAGGGTGGAGGATAATACTTGTTCTCGACGTTCCTTTTTGGAAAGGGCATTGAGAAGCTGGAAAGCTTCCTGAAGAGAGCAACCAGATTGGCAAAAGACTTCAAGGACATCAGTCATCAGTCAGTCAATAAGCATTGATTAAGCGTCGACTCTATGCCAGGTGCAAAGATTGGCTTATATGTGTTCTGGTTAAGGGCACTGGGGATTACTTAGCCTGGAGAAGAAAAAGACTGAGGAAGTATAATAGCTATTCTTCATCTGTTTTAAAGGTGTGTCACAAAAAAGAGGGATAAGTTTTGTTCTGCTTGGCCCTTTCTTTGTATCCTCAAAACTTAGAACAGTCCCTGAGATACAGTAAGTGCTTAATAAATGCTTATTGACTTGACTCTTCTTTACCTGAAAGGGCAGAACAAAGAGTAGGAGGTAGACTTTATGGAGAAGCAAAATCAGGCTTCCCAAAGTCAAGTGAGCTGCCAGGGAAGGCTGAGAGCCACCATGGGAGGCCGGGAGCCACCATGGGAGGCTGTTATATGTAATATTATTAATCATTGATAATAGCTAGCATTTATGTAGTGTTCTGTGGTTTACAAAGACCTTTGCAATTATTATCTCATTTGATCCTCACAACAACTCTGGCAGGTAGGTGCTATGATTATTTCCATTTTATAGTTGAGGAAACTGAGGCAGACAGATTAAGTGACTTGCTCAGGAACCCATACAGACTAAATGTCTAAAGTTGGATTTGTACCTAGGTTTTCCTGACTCTAGGTCCAGAGCTCTATTCATGGTAGCTGCCTCAAGTTGTTATTCAAAAAAAGTCAAATGAGTCAATCTCCATTAGCCCTGCCATTGTTTGTTCTATGATCTACACTTTCTAGAGCCTCCAGTTTCCAATCCATAAAATATAGATAACAAAAAAACCCACAGAATTTAGCATCGTCTAATACTCCCAGTGAACCCATACTAAATATTCTTTTATGATACCGTGAAGATAACAGAGGCAAATATAAAAACATTTTTATCCCTTGAGTCTCATCTATTGACATCATATAAGCAACATTCAGTTATCAGGTATTTATGAAGCACCTACTATGTGCCAGGTACTGTGCCAAGTGCATGGGATACAAAAAATGGCAAAAGCCAGTCCCTGCTCTCCGGGAGCTCGTAGGGTAATGGAGGAAGTGACATGGAAACAATGATGTACAAACAAGCTGTCTAACAGGTTCACCTCACTGATGCATCTTACATTTCCGAGGGATGACAAAAAGGTTTCAAGCCAGGGGGCTTGAGTTCAAATCCTGCTCTGCAGCATATTGGTTGTGTGACAAAGGGCAAGTCATTTTCCCTCCATGGGTCTGTGTTTCTTATTTCAGATGAGGATGTTCACCTTGAAAATCCTATGGTCTTCCGAATCAGTCTCATTCTAAATATGTAGCAGGTTTGTTTTAACCAATTATATTTCCCATCACCCTTTAATTTTAGGCAACACCATCACTGCCCAGAAAATGGACCTTTCTTTGGTCCTTCTCTTTGTATCTGAACTATTTAAAATTCGATGGAATGGTGACTACATCCCCCTGAAATGAATTTTCTCAGTCCCTTTTCCACTTGGGCATCATGCAAGATGCAGTTTACTCTGTCACTCTGCTTTGAAGTGAAATATAATTAGATGTGGGTCCACATCAAAGGCCTAATATCTTAATGCTTTCAGGAATGATTGGGTTTTTTGCTAATTTTCCCCCCAACACACAAAAAAAACCATTTCATGTTCCTAACTAAACAGCTTGCAAAGGAACATTTAGGTTTCCCAGGGCTGGAGAAGCTGGGGGATGAGGAAGGGGAGAGAAAAAGAGAGAGGAGGGAGAGAGAGACAAATGAGACAAGACAGAGACAGTCAGAAAGAGAGACAGGACAGAGAGAAACAGACAGAGAAACAGAGAGATGGAGACAAAGAGACAGAGTCAGAAAGAGAGAGAGACAGAGAAAATGAATATCAAGAGAGTTTCTTCTGAAATAAGCAGCTCTCTTTTGTTCTCACACATCATTAGGAACCCCGGCCCCACTTCTACCCAGTACAGGCAGCCATACCAAAGGCTCACTGGAGACTGACTGCTTTCTAACAGGCTTTTTGTTGGGTGTACCTGGGAAGGGAGGCCAGGGACTTGGAGAAGAAAGGAAAGCATTGAAGGCAGAGACCAGAATTATCTGTTTTCTGGACAAGGTGAATTTCCATGGGGGTCTACACATGAACCTATTGTTTATTTGGATCTGTGGGGATGAATTCACAGGATTTGAGAGGATTGGGAAGCTAGAAAGATCTTTAGAGATCATCCATTCTGACTCTCATTTTAAAGAAGTGGATACTGAGATCTATAGAGGGCAATTATTGGCTTCCCTTTTCCCTTTGCCTTGGAGAAACAGGACTGATAGGAAAGGATACTAATTGAGACTGAGATTTTGATTTCAGAAGCAAACTTGATTGGCCATGTGGAAGAGGACAACCATCGGGCTATTGCAGTTACTAGAAGAGACTCCCATTGTGCCTCAGACACACTGGGGTTACACAGGGGCCTTATATGGAATCAGAGGATAATAGATTGAGAGCTAGAAGAAAACTGGGAGGCTAATATGTTTAACTCTTTCATTTACCAAAGACGAAACTGAGGTCCGGGGAGAGGTTTGTTGACCAAAGTCACCCAAATAAGAAGTGTCTGGGGGTTTGATCTCCTATCTTCCTGACCCCAAGTGCAGTCCTCTATTCGCTATGTCTCCTAGCTGCCTCAATATCCAGTACTTTTCCATTTCTAATTAAATGAACATTAATTAAGCTCCTGATGTGTCCCAGGCACTGTTTTAGCCACTGGAGATACAAATATAAAAATGAGAGGCAGTGTGGTACACTGGAAAGAATAAGTACAATCTTTGAAGCCACAGGACCTGGATTCAAATACAGCTAGTGCCGGGTTCTGCCTTTTTGACTCTGGATGAGTCACTTATGTCTCTGGGCCTCCATAAAATGAGGAAGTTGGAATCTGAAGTTCCTTTTAGCTTTCAGTTGATAAGCTACAATCTTGAAACAGCCCATGACCTCAAGGAGTTTACATTCAGCCAAAGGTATAGGGCCGGTGCCAACATTAAGATACTACAAGGTAGGGGGTTGTAAAGGGAACGGTGACTTTTTTGGCCCCAGTCCTTGATACGAAGCAGGAAGAAATGTTTGCTGCTTTATCAAAGGGAGAAAGAGGGAAGGGCCAGAGGAAATGTTGTAGTGGGTGGGGTAACCCTAAGAAATAGTGGTCAGAAAAGGCATTGGAACAGACCTGAGACTTGAAGGAGGGTAGAAGACATGAAAGGACAAATTAAGGAAAGGGATAGAGCAATTGAGGGATGGCGTATGCCTTGCGTGTATGCTGATGTTGTTTGTCCTTCATTCTCAGAAAGGACCGGTGCCATCAGCAGGGCGATGTCTTGACTTGCAAATGAATTGGATTTCAGTGAGGCAGGACTGCCCAAAGTCACCAGCTGCACTCTCACCTCCAGGGACATCTGGCTCCAGTGGCCAGATATTGATGAGGATGACTGGAAATGGCCTTGGATTCAGTGGGAGACCTTGGCCTTTTGAAGTTAAGATCTCTCCCAGGTCTTGGCCCATCCGATGAGTAAAAGCTAGGTAAAAATTGAGGCAAAAGATGGTCTAGTTTGCTTTGTGTGAGAGAGGGAGGAAATAATATGTCAAGTTCAGGGAAGATCTAGGAATCTAATTGAGTCTTGAGAGATCTAAGCTTGTGAAAGGGAGACATATGAAATAAGTCTGGAAAGGTAGCTTAAAACCAGGCTGTGAAAAGTATTGAGTCCCAGGCTGAAGAGGTTTTTTTGGTTTTTGCTTTTTAACCTCAAAGACAATAGGGAGCTACTGAAGGCTTTCGAGTGGAATGGTGTCAAGGACACTTGTGTGCCTTAGGAAGATAAGCTAGAGAGAATCTAGAGGAGGGCAGCCAAGGTGGTAAAGGGGATCAGATTCATTTTATATGAGAACCAATGGAAAGACCTGATTATCCTGGAGAACAGGGGGTTCGGAGGGGCCACAAGGGCTGGCTTGAACTATTTAAAGGGATATCTTGTGGAGGGTCAATCAATCAACAAACATTTATTAAATGTCTAATATGTGCGACCGATATTGTCTCATTGGATCCCCATAACACCTGTCAGTTAGGTCCTATAATCTCCATTTTACAATTTAAGGAAACTGAGGTTAAGATAGATGTGTGATCTACCCAGGATCATACAGCTAGTAAGTATCCAAAGCTGGATTTGAACTCTGGTCTTCTTGACTATAGTTATCCTCAAATGGAATGGAAGGCCTTCAGGAGATAATGGCTTTTGGCGTCACTGGAGGTCCTCAAGAAAATTAAGACTGACCACTGTCAAGTGTGTGATGTATATACGTTTGTTCATGTATGTGTTAGATTTTACTTTGAGTTTCCTTTCAGTTGTGATTCTATGGACGCTGTATGGAGGAGAGATTGGAAACCTGAGAGGCTGGAACCTTGTAGATCAAGTAGGAAGAGTATAGATAAGAGGTAGACAAAGGCTGTGACTGAAGAGAAGGGGAAAGAGGGCAGAAATGGTGTGGAAATGATCATTTGGGACAACTGATTGAATGTGGTAGTGGTGGGAAATGGAAGAGGATGATTCTCAAGTTCTAACTCTGGGTGACTAGAAAAATAGTGGCCCCTTCAAAAAAAATTTAAAAAAAAGGAAAAAAAGAAAAATGGTGGCCCCTTCAAAGAAATGAATGAGCAAGTGCAGGGTTGGAAGAAAGATGATGGCTTTTCCAGTTTGACCATGTTGCATTTGAGTTGATGATAGAACATCTAAGTGGAAATGCCCGGTGTATTGACTGATTGTTTATTTTCCAGTAAAATAATGCCTTTCTCTTCTCTGCTGTCTTTTGGGTGGTCCTAGTCTAACTTTTCCCTGAGTTATAGTCAGAAAACCCCTTCTAATTCTCTTCACACCCTTGGTCTGTATGAGCCATTCCCAGGGACTCCATCTAGTGAACCCACAAAAGAGTTGCAGGGACAGAGGTGAGACAACTCCTTTCAACCCTGATCCCCCATGATGCCCCTTGCATATTATGCAAATCAAATGGGCTGGGCTGAGTGGAGAAGACCGAAAAGTGCTGGCGACCTTTGTCCTAATCTCTTTCAACAATAAAATCTGTGCCTTTTTACAGTAATATATGAAGTCCAATTTAAAGGGGGGAAGAAAATGTTTATGGACTATTGAAAACCAATGATTCATATACTGTCTCTCTAGCCTTACAAGTGTTGTGAAAGAAAGAGTAGTTTCTTAGTAAAAGTTCATATTTTCCTCAAGAGGAAAAGCCCCCTACACTGCAGATTTTTTTTTATTGGATAACAAGTTTTAGACCTGTTGTTAATAAACATCTTCTAGGGAAACTCTTCTGTGATGAGTTTGACAGCCATGCAAGAGATGGAAAAGGTTTTTAATAACAAAGTATCCTGCAGCTATCAGCAGAAGATATTTCATAGCACTCGAGTGTAGATGTGTTACATGAGATACAAAAAAACTGCAAGGCAAAAATCCCCCCCCCCAAAAAAAAAACAAAAGCTGAATGCTCTTGGCTGTCTGGTACTTTCTGACAGCTGTTTCCTGATCACAGAAAATTAGCATATCTGTATGCAATTCTCATCTATTTACTTTGTATTTTTAGGTTCATAAAATCCCAGATTCTCAGAGATGGACAGGCCCTTGGAGACTCTTTGTATATAGCCCATACCTGCACAGAAATAGCCCCTGTATAAAATGGCCATCGAGCTTAGACTCTGGGGATGGAGGAACCCATTGTCTTTTCTGATAGCCCATTTGGGATAGCCCTACTTGTAGGTTTTTCTCTTATACAGAACTAAAATCAAATTCCCTGCAACTATCCCCATTGATCCCAGGCCTGCCTTAGGGGGCCAAGCAGAATAATTCTAATATATGACTCTGAAGAAAATATCGATCTGTACGCTTCGAAAAAAAAGTGACCTCCTAGATTTTGTCCTGGGCTAGGTAAGGGCTCCTGGGAAGTACTACTAAGCCATCATGTTCTAGTGATTCTTTTCCTTTCTGCCTCAGGAGCATTACTCTTGGAGACCTCTTGCTCTAATTATAGTCAGTGAAAATCCATCACCTGAGCTCTCCAAGTCATGGCAAAACACCTCTCTAGCGGAGTGATTGTTGGGTTTGTTTATTCATTCAGGCCTATGGAAGGAGGCTCAGGCTGATATTGGCTAATTGTCTTTTCTACTACTAAACTGCTCTGCACTTTCCAATGGCTTTATCTTTGAAGAGAGTGCCTCAATCTGTTTCTGTAATTGAGAGTGCATCCCATCTGCTAATTACGAGATTTGTCAGTGCTAGCAATGGGCTCCTGGCATGTAATTTGGGGCCAGTAGAAATTCATCCTGAGGATGCACTGCTTTCCGTCCTTCCAGCATTAGATAAAATAGGGATGTGAGCGTGATCGAGGGTCCCCTTTCAGTTCTCAGCCCTTGCTGTTTTTCATAGCCCGGAGTTTGGGTTGTTTGTTTGTTATTGTTACGTCTTTGGTTTGGTTTCTTTTTTCTTTTCTTTTTTTTTTTTTGTACTTTCAGATTTGCAAAGAAATTTTCTCGGAAAAATTAAAAAAGTAGGCAGCGCAAGTATTATCATTCCCATTTTACAGATGAGTAAGTTGAAGGCAAGAAATGGTCATAGGCCTAGTGAATTGTAGAGTTGGGACTTAAGAAAATAGGATTCTAGATTTAAAACTGGAAGAAGCTTTAAAAGTTATAAAATTCAACTGTTCCCTTTTCAAATGAGGAAGCTGAAAGTCAGTGAGATTAAATTACTTCTTCAAGGTTACAACAAAATCAAAGATTTACAGTTGGGAGAGATCTCAGGAGGCTTTTGAGTCTAACCCTCTCATTTTACAGAGGAGGAAACTGAGGTTCAGGCAGGTGATGTGACATGTCTTAAGTCACACATAAGATTAAAGATTTAGAGCTGGAAGGAACTCAGAAATCATCTGCAGATAGTAGGTGACAGAGAGAAAATTCAAACTGATTTCTTCTGAACCAAAATCAATGCTATTATTTATGTAGCACTGAAACAACTTATCTCCAAATCATTCATCATGATACTCTGGAAAAGCAGGTTCCTTTGCTCCTTGACTGATGCCCATAATTCCAAGTCATCCTGGCTCAAAACTTGGGATTCATCCTTCATTCTTTTGACTCCTTCAGACCCTGAAATTCAGTCTAGTTATTAAATTTTATTCAATTTTTCTTAACAAGGTCTCTCAATGATATCCTCCTCTTCATATCCATTTCCAATATGACCATCTTGGTCTGAACCCTCAGCACCTCACATCTGGATTACTGAAATAACAATCAAGTTAGACTCTCTGACTCATCTCTCCTCTCCCTAAAATCTGTTAAAACCAGGTCCATCTTCTTGTATTATTTCTTTTATTGTGCCATTGACTCATTCAAGCACCTTTACATGTCTGCCATTTGGTCTCAGGTCTCCTGAATGACCCTTTTAAAAATAAATTCATATTTATGTCTTTTGTTTTTATATTATCTAAAATCCCCCTTCTACTCGTTATCCTTATCCCTCTTGGATAACTCCCAGAGATTCATCCCATGTAACTAAAAATGTCTGGAAAAGGAAAAGGAAGAAGAGAAAAAGAAATAAAGAAAACAAACCAATGGGAAAAACCATATGTCCAATTGCAATATATGCAAATTTCCTCACCTATGGATCCCTCACCTGTTCAAATGAGTTGGAGGAGGTTGTTTTCTTTGATCTCTTCTGGCTTAGCTTGTTCTTTGAAATTTGATGACAATCATTTCCCATTATTTTTGAACTTTCCATATTCATAGTTGTTGTATATATTGTCTTCTTGGCTCTGCTGCCTTTACTCTGCTTAAGTTCATGGCTTTCCATGCTTCTCTGCCTTCATCGTATTCCTAATTTCTTATGGCACCGCCATATTCCATTACATTCACATGTGATAATCTATTTAGCCATTCCTTCCTCAGTGGGCATCCTCTTTGTTTCTAGTTCTTTGCTACCACTAAAAGTGCCCCTATACATAATTTGATAAACACTGGGCTTTTCAGTTTATCAGTAATCTCCTGAAGGTAGAACTAGGTCCTGATTAATGTGATTGAAGGACCTTATGAGATGGCTCCATTATTCAAATCTGCACCATAAATTTCCATGGTGCTGAAACCAATAATTGTATCTTACATAATTATTACTTCGAATAATACAAATCTGAACATGTGTGACCCTTTCATGGGATTTATTATTTTCCCTAATTGAGATCTGACCATAGGTCTGGCAATAGAATTCTTGGTTCAAAGGGTATGGACGTCCTAGACATTTTATTTGCATAATTCCAAATTGTTTTCCAGATCCCAGATGACTCCAGTATCCTTCTGTTCTCATTTCCTCTTTCTATCTGTTATTCTCTACTACCACACAAATGTTCACCCCAGGTAATTATCTGGTAAGTATCCTCACCGCCTCTAGAGGGCAACATGTTCCTCTTTAACTCTGTGCTTTTGCTCCTGTTGTTAGTTGCCTTTATCCAGAATGCTGTCTTTTTGATGAGTCAGAGAGGATCCTGGGAAGGGCAACCAGGCTGGTGAAGGGCTTTAAGAAAAAAAATATTTGAAAAAAGTTGGGAATGTTTACCTCAGAGAAGAGGATAATGAGGGAGTACATAATAATGGCTTTCAAATATGTAAGGGGTCGTCATGGCTAAGAAATTTGGCTTGTTTGGATGTTTGGTCATGGAAAGAAGAATTAGGAAGGATGGAGAGGAATTGCAAAGTGACAGATTGAGGATCGATGCAAGGAATAATTAGAGCTGCCCATGAGGGGAATGGATGGCGTTCAGGTGGTAATGGCCTTTCCCTTCTTGGATGTCTTCAAGCAAAATCTGGATGGTCACCAGTTGGGCATCTTATATTAGGAACTCCTTTCCAATATGGGTTGGACAGAGGTCCCTCCCAGCTCTGAAATTCTGTGAGTCTATAATTTTGGAATCTAATCATATATATTTAAGACCTAGATGAAATCCCATCTTTCCCATGAATCCTTCCCCAGTTTCTCCCCTCATCCCTGCCCTCACTGGCCTCCCTTGCCTTTGAATTTCTACCAAATTTACTGTTGGTCCTACATGCTTTAAAATTTGACTCTCTCTACTGTCTTGTCTTGTTTCCTGTCTGTTCATATGGGTGTGTTTTCTCTTCTTAGTTCTGAGTCTGTAAAGGCAGAGCTTGTGTCTTTGATGTTGTCATCATTGTAATTCCTGAAGTGCTGGGAATAGATCTGGACATATAATAAGTACTCCAAGAATCATTAGTGAGCTGACTACCTCATGAGGCTGTGATCAAATGATTGTCATAGAGGACTGGATGAGAACTCCTCCATCACAACTCTTTGATTTGATAGATGAGGAAACTAAGGTCCAGAAAAGCAGAGTGATTTGCTCAAGGTTACATTAGTAATGTCAGAAACTGAATTTCAACCCAGTTCTTTGACTCTAAACATTGTGTTCTTTCCACTGTACCACATGAGGAAAGTACCATAATATAAATTTGAATTATTATTGTTTTATATAAAAATAATTAGAATAATAAGGATAAGTTCATAGATTTAGAGCTAGAAGGGAGCAAATGACTCATTTTCCTCTTCTACAAAGTGAGAGGGATGTAAGTGATGACCTGTAAGGTCCCTTCTAGCTCTAAATCTATGACATCATCCTTATTATTCTTATTACAGAAAACAATAGTAATTCAAAATCAAATGACAGCCAAGATGCCAGGTATTGAGCTAGGTGCTGTGGTTTTAAACACAAAAATAAAACAATCCCTCCTCTCAAGGAATTAATACTCTATCGGGAAGGAAAAACATGTGCACAGATACATATTATATAATTTATGCACACATGCATATTATGTACAAAGTCAATACAAAGTAATTAGTAATTTCAGGAAGAGGAGAGGGCAGAGGATTTTCACAAATAGAAGCTTACTGTAAGAGGCAGTCCGTGAGCCGAGCCAGGAAAGAATCTAGGAATTTTTAAGTGTGGAGGGGAGTAAGGAGTGCATTAGTGTCATGGAGGGCAGTCTGTTGCAAAGTCCTAGAGAGAAAAGATGGAGTATCAGGTAGGGGAAAGAGCCAAGTTTGGCAGAAATGAATATTCATGAAGAGGAATAGTATACAATAAACCTGGAAAGGTAATGGGAGAGAGCGAAGGACTTTAAATGCCAAAGAAAGGAGTTTACATTTGATCCCAGAGGCAAGAGGGAGCCACTGGAGCTTGTAGAAGAAGGGAGTGACCTGGACAGACCTGCACTATTTCAGGAAGATCAAGTTGTCAGCTGTGTGGAAGATGGATTATAATATGAGATTGATGAATCATAGCATATGGCTCCTGAGGGTAGGTCCATGACATGCATATAATCTCTGTCCATTTGGGGATGCATGATAAATATTAATGAATAGTGACAATGGCAGAATATTTCTACTTTGATTCCCTCAAGATATTCCGGAGCTGCATCTCATTTTAAGCAATGGTTTTGAAAGGACTTTTCTAATATGGCACCAGGGCATATAAGTGACCTTGGCATCTTGAAAACCTTGGCAGCCAAAGTGAAATCCTGGCAGTTTCTACCAAATTAAGTGGACTAGTAAGTCTAGTAAGACTAGTAAGTGGTCCAGTAAGTGAGTATGCTGAGCAGCTAGGTGGAGTAGTAGATAGAATGTTGGCCCTGAAATACCTGGGTTCAAATGGGCCCTCAACCACTTAATAGCTACATGACTTTGGGCAAGAACCCTGTTCATCTCATCTGTAAAATGAGCTGGAGAAGGAAATGGCAAACCACTCCAGGATCTTTGCCACGAAAACCCCAAATGGAGTCACAGAGGCAGACATGAGGAAAATGGCTAAAAAACATACAGAAAAGATGGAGGGGTTCTCCTTTAATTCTCTTGCCTTTGGGGAATAATAGTCTGCATTTGAATGTCACTTAAGCTATAGTGGAAATACAAGCAGCAATGGTGGCCACTGCAAATATCTTCCTTCTGTCCATTATTGCTGGAAGCAAGATCCTAGGCCTTTGTTGTTCATGCTTGCAGTTCCTCTGGAGAACTGTTCTGATGGAGGGATTTGCACATCTTTATCACCTTACTAGCCACACCTTTCCCTTGATACCATACTAATAAGTTACCTTTCTCTTTGTTGAGTCTTGAATCTCCTTATCTTCCTGCTTTTCCAGTCCTCCATTTTCAGCTGGAGCCCTTCTCCTTTCTCATTTGTTTCCACTCCTTTCATTATTCATTTTCTCTTTCCTCTCATCTTTCAGCTCAGGTGTTTCTCCTCTTCCTCAGCCTTCAGTTCCGTTCCTTATCCATCAATTTTTCCTATAGTTCTCTCTTATTTTCTCTCCCCAGGTATCCTCTCCATCCTTCTTTATAGCTTCTTCTTGCTTTGGCTCATTGCTCCATAGGCGCAAGATTATGTTTGGGATTAAAGCGTTTGCAAAGTTCTGAACTATTGTCCAGCCTCCATCTCTCCATCTTGTGTACAAGGATAGCCCGTTGCAAATGCTTTGCTAAAATGTAGATGGATTTTAACTGCAGCATCCCTGTGACCTGCCCTCTCATCAAGGAAATGATGTTATTTTCCTGGTTTCCTTCAAGATGAAGCTCAAATCTCACCTTTTGTAGAAGGCCTTCTTCTATTTTTCAAGCTGTAATGCCCGCCTCTCTCAGCCCACCTTCCTTTTATTCATGCACAATAAACATCTTGTATGTACCCAATGGTTAGCATGTTGTCTCCCACATTAAAATATGAAGGCCTCGAGGACTTAGACAATGGTTTTTGCTGTTCTTTATGTCTCCAGCACGCCTGCACGTGGTAAGTGCTCAAGAAATGCTTGGTGACTGACTGTTCTTATTATCTCTCTAAAATGTTCCTTGTATTAGTTACTTTCGTCCAGTCTTTTCTAGGGTAAATGGTATTCTGCTTGTCAGAGAAATAGTGACAAAGTAAGGGTTGTTCTTCTCTGTCATCTGTTATCATTATCCTACCCGTGTTGAGCAGGGGTGTTAGTCTTTCTTTGTGTTCCCTCTTTCTCCCAATATATAATAACCCCCCAACAAACCTGATTTTACAGTTCTCTGAGTTTAAGCTGCAAGAGAAGAGACGAACTTGTATTGGTAGAGGCACTTTCCTCACCTGGGAGATCCCTCTAATAAGGAAATTACAAGCCCAGAAGATATTCCTAGGACAGCAACCAAAATTAAAGCACCAAAACCCAGGTACCCTTAGCAAAGTATAACTTGAAGACACTTTATAATAAAGAAATGGCTTTGAGCGAAAGGCTTGTTTGTACAATGAAACAGGTGGTGCCCACATCTCCATACATTTCTATAGGTCTTGTTGCTTAGCTAATTATTCTAAAAAATACATTTTTACACTTGAATTCTGGGTTATTTCTGAATTTGACATTTATGTGTTTAATTATGCATCATCATCCTAAGTTTAAAATTGTCTTTCATTTTTTCCCCAGCAAAGAATATTGCTGATCAGGCTGTGGAGAAGTCACTATTTTTACCTCTTTCCCCCCCAAATCAGATCCTATTTGAGGAAAACCTGACTTCATGGTGTCAGAATTTAGTTCCAGTGACCTTTCTGTATCTTTCTTCCTTCCTTTCTGCCTCAGTATGGTACTGTTACCTAATCCCAGATCTGATAGTTTGTATTTCTTTGAAATGTAAATAAATTATTTTTTGGTGGGGAGAAGAAAAAAAAAATATATATATATATACATCATACATACATAACTATTAAATATCTTTGTAATTATGTTCTAGGACCATTTTCCATGTAAACAATCATGCCTACCAGAAGAGATGCTCCTAAAAGCTTCTCCTATTCCAAATAATTTTTCTATTGGCCTACAAAATTATCTCAAATTCCCCCCATCATAGACTGATTCTCTTGGGTCAAAGTGTGATATCTCTAAAGAGCTCCTGATACAAACACCCCTGGGAGGAATAAACTATATGAACACAATTACTCATTATCAGAATTTCAGAATCCCCATGTGGAAAGGGATGTCTTGTTAAATCATTTCAGTCCTGTTCAGCTCTCTGTGACCCCAGTGGGGTTTTCTCAGCAAATTCATTAGCTGCGATCTCAAAGCTCAGCAAATCCCATCCCAGTCAGAAGCATGGATACTCCCTGCAAGAGCCCTTGATGGAAGACTTCCAGTGGTGGGGAAAAATAAGATCTCCCTTCCACCAACTGCATTAGGGTAGGGCAGCGTGGATGCCCAATAAATACTTGATCTGTGTTTCTCACCCTCCCTCAAGAAAAATTGTGTGTATCTTGTATATACTTAAATATGTACATTATCTCTCCCCTGTTGGAATATAAACTCTCTGAGAGTTGAAATTATTTCATTTTTCCTTGTATCTATCTCTCGTACACTGAAAATGTCCGTTAGTTGTTTAACCGATTAACTAGTCTCGCTAGGTTTCATGAAGGTGTATTAAGACGTTATTCATAGGGTGCTTGGAAGATTGGTGGGGGTTACCACCCTGCAGCTTCCTAAGCAATGATTTAAAAAGTAGGGTGGGGGAAAGGCTTGCCTAGTAATCAACAGTGAATTTGCTTCCAAGTATAAGAAGTAATGAAGAGAACCAGAAAATGAACTGGGCAGCGACCATCTCAAAAGATAGTGCTTTGTTATTTCCCTCATCAAATATTCAGAGAGAAAAAATAGTCTTTCTTTTTTGGGGGACAGTATGGGGAATCAAGAAAAGTCTCCACTAGAACCTGGAACCTAGAAAGTGCTTAGAAGAAAGCTGTGGATTCTGTGAGGCAGATGGGAGAGCAGAGCACAACTTAGAGAAAGGCACAGAGTTAGGATGTGGCATTTTATATATAGCAAACAAAATCTCCATGTTTGATAATTCAAATGTTGGACCTGCCTGCTCCCTGTCTCTGATTTCAGAGCAACACCAAAGAAAACACAATGAGATTAACCATCCGACATCTTAAAGAAAAGTGCTTTTTAGCCTTTGGTCAAAATGGTGGCGTCTAATTCGTGTTTTTCTCTCAAGTCACGTTTTCCTGACAATAATCGCTCCCATTTCTAAAAGGCTTTAACTAAGCACTTTGCCCACAACAACACTGCAAGGTAGGTAGTGCAAGCATGATTATCCCCGTGTGACAGGTGAGGAAAATGTGGCTCAGGGAGATGAACTGACTTCTCTCGCCTTAAATAGCCGGCAAGTGTGGAAGTTCAAATTTCAACCCAGATTTCCTGGTGTCAAGACCAATGCTCTTAAGCAATATACCGTCTAGACATACACAGACAGACACACAGACAGATTTCCAAAATTCTAAAAATCAGGGTCTCTATTTGCCCTAATTTCACCTTTATTGGGAGTAGGAGAGTAGAGCTGGGACCAAACATTTGGAAATTCTTGTCTCCTGTGACCTTAATCTCCATTCCCTCAGCTGCTTCTGCAGTGCCTAGTTGAAAAGAGAGTTTGAGAAGGAAATAAGCAGCATTCAAATCTTGAATTTATACAGTGGCAAGTGGGATAAGTTTATATTTTTGATTTATAGCCAAATTTATATAAAGGAGGCTGATGGAATAATCCTCAGAGAAACAGAAACTTGGAAGATTTTATCTAAACCAACTTGTATCTGAACAGGACTCTGGTTTATAGCATAAATCAATCAACCAACATTTATGTAGTGAGCACCTATCATATGCTAGGCTTTGGAACTAGGTGATGGAGATACAAAGAAAAAGCAGAAACAGTTCCTGCCCTCGAAGAGTTTATATTCTAATGAAAGAGACAATCCATATATAAAACTATCCCTAACAAATGTTCAAACTAACCCCCCTTTGAAGACCTTCAGAGATAGACAACTTATCCCCTTCAGAGGCATTTTTTTTTACCATATAACCGGAGTGGTAATCTAATTTCCAGTCTTCTCCTCTTTCTGTCCCCCCATTCTAACTCTCTTGAGGTTGCTTTGGCAGGAGCTCTGCCCAGGGTATGTCATGTATCCAAGACTCCTGCAAAGATGTTGTTCCTCTTCTCTCTTCTCCTCTTGCTTATACTGGCGGCACTCAGTGATTTTGATTAATATATTCACAGTCATCTCATGTTTCTTTGCTCTCTGAACCTGGGTATTAGCCAAGCTCAGACTGAGCCTCTCTTGGCTTTGGGAAAACATAAAGCAAGCCTTTGCATTCATTAAGACTGAACAGTCTTTCCTAAGGGAAAGCTAGAATTGGACCATGTAGAGTTAAGAGGGTCTGACCTGAATAGAGATGAATGTCAAGTCTACTTCATGTTCACCCCAAGTCAAAAGAGTAATGAAAGGTGATGCCATTTATAGATTTTTAAAAAATGGAATCACTACTATACATAGCTATTATTATGCACACAATTACTGTATCCTTGATTGGACACCAAGTACAGCACCTCCATTTTAGAGTTGGAGGGCAATTGTCTCATCTTGAACCATTCTGGGACATCGTTCCAAGCATTAACTTTCATAAAAGATTGGCCAGCAGTTTGTTCAGAAACTGTGGTTCCTTCATGTGTGTCTGCGTGAAGCCAGGCAATCAAATTTTGGCCCACGACTTTTTGGTGTGCCCATCTCCATGGCAACAACAAGAGAAGATTTTGGGTGCAAACTATATTTTGGGGGGGCAGAGTGGAAATATAGAGGTAGTCAACTTGTAGTATGTTTTTTTTTTAATTGGAGTTGTCTGAACCTGTGATTTCTGGGAATTTCTGCAATGCAGAAAGGCAATTTCTTCATAGCATTGTTTTAGAAAGTTGTCAGAGATCAAATAACTTATTGATGTTATAGATAGTCTTAACCTCAGATGCAGGAAGATATGTATTCAAATCTTGTTTTAGATATACTAGTTTTGTTACCATGAGTAAGTCACTTACCTTCTCTATGACTCAATTTCTCCATTTGTAAAATAAGGAATTGGCTGACTTCTGAGGTCTCTTCAAACTCTAAATTTAGAATCATCTGTGTGTCCCTGAGCAAATCCTTCCACCTTTCTGGGCCTCAGTTACCTTCTTTATAAAAGGGGAGGGTTGGATTAGATGCCCTTTGGGGTCCCTTTCAACTCTAGAGATATGTTCCCATGTTTGACTTTTGGTTCATCACCTCATCTCCCTGGTTGTCAGGTTTCTCCTTTGTAAAATGATGGAATTGGATATATTGATCTCTAAGGTTTCTTCTAGCTCTAAAATTGAGGGTCTCAGGATCTAGAGACTCAAAGATAGTATGTATCCAAGGCAGAATTTGAACCCAGGTGTTCCTCACTCCAAGGTCAGCCCTCTAGCCATTGTATAAGACTGCCTCTCCAAGTACAATATTATAATTAGAATAATAATTCACTCCATCTGGAAATGCTCCCCCAATTTTGATTCTGAGACTTTATGATTCCATAAACCTGTTTGCCACAATTTCCCTTCAGGATTCCTAGTTCTGTTTTCTAGGATGAAGAAAATCAGCTCTAAGCCCTCTTCCAAAAGACAGTCTTTCAAATACTTTCAAATATATTTATGCTCTCCCAAGCTCTCTTTCATCCAGGCTATAAACATCAATACTTCCTTCAAAGATCGTCATATGACATATGACATAATCTTTAGGTCCTTCATCTTCCTGCTCTCCTGTTCTCCAGCTTGTCATCGTCTTACTTAAAATGTGGTACCCAGAGCTGGACATGGTACCCTAGATGTTGTCTAAACACAAGAGAATCTCTCCTCTTCCTTAGATCCTATGTATCTAGTTGGATGGCTTATCCAACACTGGATTGATGTTGTTTGAAGGATTTATGATAAAACATGGAAAAGAAAGAACTACACACAAGAGGTTATGATGTGACTGTTGGAGGAAATATATTAGTGAAGGGATAGTTCCATGGAAATTGGATAAAGTGCCACATCTTTTGTTTGATTTATTGCCTTTGGATCCTCAACCTAGCATATTAGTTGTCAAATAGTAGACATTTGATAAATGCTTCTTGTTTGTTTCATTAATCAATTCCAACTCGACCAAACGAGTTGTGAATTTTGGAAATATAGGACAAGGATTGTTATTGTTTGTCCTTCTTTCTTGAAGAGGACCATAACATCAAAAAGGTGATTCTATAACATGCAAGTGAATTGGATTTAAAAGAGAGAAGGGGTCCAGTGGCAAGATATAGATCAGGAGGACTGGAGATGGCCCTGGATACAGTGGTATATCTTGGTTTTTTTAAGCTAAGGTCGTTAACAGGTCTCATTTTTATTGAGACAATGCCCATTCAGGCTAGGTAAGAAATGAGGCAAAGAATGATCTTTTTTAACCTAGTTAAAAACAAATGCTAGTTACATTCACTCTGAGGAAGTGAGATCCCAAACAAAGACCAAGTCTTGCTGAAGCTAAAGGAAGGGAGCAGAGAATGCGAGTCAAACTGGTTTTGCCATCTTACCTCAATTTGACCAAATATTTCATTTTAGTTTACAAAAATAAGAGCGTGGAATTGATAGAAATTTAAAATAAAGTGAAATTTACCACTGTAACAAACACTGAAAGCTATCTATCATGTTTGTCCCACCTTTAATTCATACCTGAACTATCTTATAGATGCTATATTTTTTCTGGAATTTGCAGTAGAATCACAGAAAATTCAGCATCACCTTTTTCCAGATAGAAGATACGTAGAAAATATAATTAATTCATGCAACAACTGTCTGATCACATTTTCTTTAAACATAGGTAAGATTATATTTTATTCAAAGCCAGGGTATTTAGAAAGAGTGTGAGATTGTGGCAAATGAAATGTTTGATCATTCTTCATGGATTTATTTGAGTTGAGAACATCTCTTGAAACCAGTAATAAAGAGTAACTTTCATTACCCACCTAATAGCTCCTAAATGCTAAGCTGGAAAGGAATATAAGGCCCACCCCGGTTTTGCAAAATAAACAAAATACTTCTTTTCATGTTGCCTCCAGTTTAACAGTCAAATATACAGATCATTGTTGTAGCCAGTCTTAATTTGAAATTCTAGCAATCAGTGGAGTGGTTCACTCATCCAACCTACCTTCGTATTAGAAATTGTGGAGTTCCCAGAAAGTTGTGTGCCATGAAGCTTCTACTTAGCATTCTCTCTCAGAGCTCTAGACATAATGTGGTATGGGAAAACATTCCTATGACTTGGCCCTAAAGTTCTTGTGCTCATTATATTGGTCTTCCCATTTATTCAAAATCAGTCACAGTCATCATCCCAACCAAATTAACCTATTTGCTGATCTAAAATATGGTGTCCCATATCCCAGCCTTGTCCCTACAACCATCATGTGGAGGGAACCCACCATTTTTCAGTGCCATCATCAACTGCTGTTCAACTGCAACTGACAGGACAGGCAACCCATTTTACTTGAATAAGTAAGATGTCTTGAAGGAAAACAAAACAAAACAAAACAAAACAAAACAAAACAAAACACCAGGAGATAGGATGTGCTAGGGGGATCAAACCACTAGTATCAGGTCAAGTGGATGTATGGGGTTCTAAGGGAAGCACTTCTGATTTGAGATCTTATTGAAACTTTTTCAAGACTGCTTTTCCACCTTTGGTGTTCACCTTTTACTCAACTAAAGAAGCTATAGCATGTGCAGTGATCACACGCTAGTGAAAACAAAAAAGAGGTTGAAATTAACTGATGGGCTTCAAACCCATTGGTTAGTTAGGGATGGTCTCTCCCAAGCATGTGAAGACTTTCCCTAGCAGGGGAACAGTTTGTTCAAGCTGCCATAAAGGCACAGATAAAGGCCACAGCAGGTGCTATAGGTAACTTAGTGCTTACTTAGGCATCAACAACTTCAAGGTTATCCATTGCATCCTGAGCCAACACCAGTCATCCTGACTTTTCCCTTGCCACTGAACTTTGACAATTCTGGAAGAGAGTAAAGCTGGTAATTTTGTGCAACTCTGCCTCATTTAAATCTAATATATACATACATATATACATACACACATATATATATGTATATATATATATATATATAATTCATCACCTATGATGTTATTTGTCTTCTTCAAAAGGGAAGGACCAGCAACAACAACAAAACAATAACAATAGCAACAAGTATATTAACTACCAATCCCTAGAAACTGCATTGCCCTCCACTCAATCAACTAGCATTTATTAAGCTCCTATTCCTTGCCAAGTGCTATGCTAGCATATCCTTCAGATTCCAGCTCTGCTTCCAGTTCATCCCTCATAGACATCAGAAAAGGAACCACATTTCATGAAGAAGGGGCCCACCATTCTCACCACCATCCCTAACAACAAGATCTACTGCTGCCAAAAGGGAGGTAATCCCAATAGTTTTAATATTTTTATTATCTGTAGTAATTTTCACTGTATTTAATGTAATACAGAAGTGTCAAACGGGAGGTACTCCTGCGTATAACATTCTAAGTGGGACCTGAATCAGATTAACATGCAATTGGGAAGTATTTAACAAAATCAATAAAGATATATCAAAACATAGTTAATGATATATGGTTTTCTCAGTCATTTTATGACCAGTAGGAATCTTTATGTACAATTTAGTGAGTTCTGTTTTTATTTGAGTTAGACATGACTGACATAGTGTATTATCATAGATCTTCCATCAAAGTGGAGATCCCTTATCATGGTACACAGGTAATCCAGGGTTCTCAAAATATATTCTAGTAGAGCACCAACTCTATCTATCCTACCAAGCTGGAAGGGCTTCTAGTCTAGTCCCAGGGATGGAGTATGTGAGGACCAGTCCAGCTTAGTCTGATGGGACTGGCCATAGGATGATGGATTTTTCAGGCACAGCAACTTCTAAACACCAACTACTAAATGATGAGGAAGAGTTGAACTCTGCTTCTGGAGAGGCATTCTCCATATAGACCAAATTACAAGTCCTTGAGATATTATGCAGCTGACCTGAGGTAGGCTATTTTCATATCTCCAAATGAATGTCCTATTGGCATTTCAGTCTTTACCCATTCAAAGCATTCACCTGTCCATGAAGCTTTTTTTTTCTTTTTAATAGCATTTCATTTGTTCCCAATTATATGTCAAGGAATTTTTATACCTTCTAAATATACCCCTTCTAACTGCCCTGACAAAGATACAATTCTTAAGAGTTATACGTACCATCTTTCCATGTAGGGATATAAATATTTTAATCTTTAAAAGCATAATTTGTTTCCTTCCCTTTTCTCCTTCTTAGGCTTCTCTTGAGTCTTGCATTTGAAGATCATATTTTCTCTTCTGATTAAAAATCCCCTATTTTACTGAATGTCCATCTTTCACCCTGAAAGATAACGCTTACTTTTGCTGGGTATTTGATTTTTGGTTGTAGTTCAAGTTCCTTTGCAGTCTGGAATTTCATGTTCCAGGCCCTTTAATACTTTAAAGTGGAAGCTGTTAATTAAGCCCTAGGTGATCATCATTGTTGATCCTTGATATTTGAATTATTTCTTTCTGGCTACTTGTGGTATTTTCTCCTTGATTTGATAATTTTGGAATTTAGCAACAATATTCCTTGGAGTTTTCATTTTGGGGACTTTCAGGAGGTAATTGGTAGATTCTTTCAATGACTATTTTACCCTCTGGTCCTATGATATCAGGGCAGTTTTCCTTCATGATTTCTTGAAATGTGTTGTCTAGGCTCTTTTTTTTCATCATGGCTTTCAGGTAGTCCAAAAATTCTTAGATTGTCTCTCCTGGATCTATTTTCCAAGTCAGTTGTTGTTTCAGTGAGGTATTTTACATTTTCTTCTATTTTTTCATTTTTAGAGTTTTGTTTGACTGATTTTTGATGTCTCATTGAGTCATTTACTTCTATTTGTCCAGTTCTAATTTTTAGTGAATTATTTTATTTGTTTTTTTTAATTTCTTTTTGCATTTGGCCAATTAATACTTTTTAATGAGTTGTTTGGTCGAGTGGATTTTTTTTCCACTTTGCCAATTCTATTTTTCAAGGAGTTGTTTTCTTTTTCTATTTCACCAAATTTTTCTTTTAAGGAGTTGTTTTTTAAGTCAATTTTTGTGCTTCCTTTTCTAAGCTATTGGTTCTTTCCCCCAGCCTTTCATACTTTTCCTGTATAGAACTCATTTCTTTTCCCCATTTTTCTTTTACCTCCCTTTTAAGATCCTTTTTGAACTCTTTCAAGGAGCCTTTTGAGCTGGAAAGCAGTTTATACCCCCCTTTGAGATTTCCCCTGAAGCCATTTTGCCTTTGCTGTCCTTTTCTGGGTTTGTGTTCTGATCTTCCCTATCTCCATCATAGCTTTCTATAGTCAGAACACTTTTTACTTTTTTGCTTAATTTTTAAAATTGTGCTCTGCAACTAGGGAACAGGAGAAATTGTCACTGACTTCACTGGGCTGGGCTGGGACTGGTGGTGCCGCAGGCTTTTCTGCTATACTGTGGTGAACCTGGCCAAGTCCCTCCTTTTATGTTAGGGTTCAGGGGCTTACAGTTTGCTTTCTATAGTTGTGTTGAAGGTCTTAAAGCTAGTCTGCTGATCCTCTGGCCTTCTGAACCAGGACAGAATAAACAATGCTGTTGTATTTTGGTTCAGAAGCTTTTGCTAGATTCTCTGCACCAGGTCTCCCAGATCTGAGCCTCCCTGTACTGGCCTCTGCAAACTGTGCCTGCACTGGGCCATGTTCCCTGCTGCCCAAAGAAACAGACCTTCCCTAAAATCCTTTCAAGATATCTTAAGCTGGAAAAATTATTACACTGAATATTTAAGGCTTCTGTCACTCCAAAATCCATTCAGAGGCTTGATCTAGCTTTGATTGTGAGGGAAAAAGGGGAGGGCTCAGGCAATTTTCTGTTTTATTCTCTACCATTTTGGCTCCATCACCTTCAAGTGTGTTTCTTGTAGACAACATATTGTGGCAATCTGGTTTTTGATCCACTCTGCTATCCGTTTCTTCCTTAGGGTGATTGCATTCCATTTACATTCACCATTATGATTACTACCCATATTTCCCTTCAACCTGTTTTTCCTCCTCTTGGTCCCCTCTCTCCTTTCATCCTTTTCCTCCCTGATAGTGTTTTTCTTCTGTCTGTGACTTCTCTCCACTCCCTCCCCCAAATTTGGCACCTCTTCTGTCAGTTCTCTTGCTCCTGGACCCTGTTTTTACGTTATCTCCTCCCCTCCTACTTTTTTGTCAGGTAAGATAGATTTCTACATGTAAACGATCATTTATAATATTCCCTTTTTGAACCAATACTGATGAGAATAAGATTAAAGTGATGCCTATATTCCATCCTCCCTCTTTCCATCCACTGTATTAGGCTTTTGATGCCTCTTCATGTGACATAATTTATCTCATTCTGCTTCTCCCTTTCTTTTGCACTAAGTATACTCTTCTTTCTTAATTTTTTTATATCATTCCCTCAAATTCACCTGATATTTATGCTCTCTGTCCATCTATTTTTTTCTTTTACCTGTACTATTGATGCAATTTGTAAGAATTACAAGTATCATCTTCCCATATAGAGATGTAAACAATTCAACTCCATTGAATTCCTTATGTTTTCTTTTCCTCTTTACCCTCTTTAGGCTTCTCTTGGGTCTTGATATTTGACATCAATTTTTTTGGTCCAATTCTGGTCTTCTCCCTATGAAAGCTTTAAATCCTTCTATATCATCGAATGGTCATTTTTTTTTCTCATTTGGAGTAAGCCATTTTGATTAATTTCACCATGTAGGTGATTCTTGGTTGTAGTTCTGGCTCCTTTGCCTTCCAGAATATCATGTTCCATTATCTCCTTCAACCTTGCAGTTGCTAAGGCCTGTATTGTTCTATTGCTTTATGTTCGAATTGTTTCTTTCTGGCCACTTGACCTGATAGTTCTGTAATTTGGCTCTGATGTTCCTTTGGAGTTTTTATTTGGTATATCTTTCCTGAGGTGATCAGCGGATTCTTTCAATGCCTATTTTCCCCTCTGGTTCCAGGACATCAGGATAATTTTCTTTGATAACTTATTGAAAGTTGCTGTCCAGGTCCTCCTTTTGATTATGGCTTTCAGATAATTCAGTGATTCTGACATTGTTGGTCCTGGATCTATTTTTCAGGTCAATTGTTTTTCAAATAAGGTATTTTATATTTGATTCTATGTTTTCATTCTTTTGAATTTGTTTGCTTGATTCTTGATGTCTCATGGAGTCGTTTGCTTTCACTTGCCCAATTTTAACTTTTAAGGAGTTGTTTTACTCAGCATTTGTATTTCTTTTTAACTTAGCCAATTATAGTTTTTAAGCACTTGTTTTTTTTTCCTAAGCTGTTGGCTCTTTCCCCCCATAATTCTCTTGCATCACTTTAATTTCTTTTCCCAATTTTTTTCTACCTCTGTTATATGATTTTTAAGCTCTGGTTTGAGCTCTTCCAAGAGTTCTTTCTGAGTTTGAGATTACTTCTCTTTTTAACTTGGGGTTTTGCCCATAGGTGCTTTGACATTGCTGTCATCTTTTGAGTTGTATCTTGGTATGCCCTGTCAGTATAATAACTTTCTTTTTTTTGTTGTTTTTTAGTCATCTTTTTTGACCTTTTGTCCTTTCTTCCAAACTCAAGCTCTGCTCCCACAATGAAAGGGGCACTATTACAAGCTTCTTATGCCAGGGGCTGTAGGATATGGCTGTTTGCCTGGTACTGCACTGATGTGGTCCTAAGAACCATAGGGGACTCTTGTGGCTGCACTGAGGGGATGGGTTAAGGATGGATGTTGCTGCTGAAAACTGTAGGGGTCTGTAAGCTCATTTGGTGCTGAGCTGGGGCTTTAATGCTGGTGTCTGACTTGTGCTGAGGCCAGTAGTGTGTTTCTGTGTTTCACCAGAGCTACCCTGAAGCATGTGGTAGTTTAGCCTTTGGGAGCTGCCTATTTGCCCAGGATGTGCTGAAGCATATGATGGCTCTCAGTGATGGAGTCTGTTGGTTCCCCTGGCTATGCAGAGGCATATGGGGGAGGCGGGTTCTTTGTGTTTGCCTTAGGGCTCAATATCTCCAACTGGTTTGCTGAGTTGGGGTTTGCTGTTTTTTTGCTGGGATGCTTCCTATCCTGAACTGAGGTCTCCTTTTGTCCGAATGACAGAGAACTTTTTTTTTTTTGCCTATCTTCCAAGTTTCCTGGGGCTAACAGATTGTTTCATCCCATCTTTTTAGTATAGTGCCTGGCACATAGCAGGCACTTAATAAATTTTTTTTTCTATTACTTTCTCCTTTGCCCCATTTCCCATTTTTATTCTTTTGCCGCAGGCTGTCTCCTATGTGTGGAGTATACTTCTCCACTTCTCAAAATTCTTGGCTTCCTTCGAAACTCAGCTCAGGTTCTACCTCCTATTAAAAGCTTGTTTTATCCCTTCCCCACTGTTATTAATACCATACATCCCACCTTCCCTAGGCAGTTACTTTGTGTGTACCTTGTAGACATTTTTTATTTAATTTCTATGTACATGCATTTTCTTTCACAGTTCACTGACAGCAAGGACCACTTCATCTTTGGTCCATGTCACAAACACCATGTCCATATAATAAGAGCTTAATAAATATTTGTCAAGTCAGTGAATGAGTATGGATGATTAAGCAAACCCTTGGAAAACAGCAAGTGCTGGGAAGAAGGATCAAAATTGAGTAAAGGACTCTGATTTTGTATAGGAATAAGCCTAGCTTGAAAAAAAACAGGCCAGGTTATTATGAGAGTGTCTGCTGAGTGCTGAAATCCCAATGATTGACTGACACATTGAAAAACTGGAAGGCCAGGAAATCTTCGTGACATTAGAAAGAAGGGGCACTAGGGTGCAGACCATTTGTCTGGCTTAATCTGTCTTTTCAATTCTCAGTAGTTTTAGGGTGGTTGCTCAAATTCTCTAATTACCCTGCCATGGCCCATCTCCATTAATCCGTGGGTGTGATCAAGAATGGGAACCACTAAGTCTTCTCTTAACTCTTCCTTCATACTATTTTCATACTAGTGATTTGTACATATATGACCCCAGATGGTATATCACCAGGACTGTTTCCATGCTTTTATTTCTTGAATTGAATTCTTATCACTAGATTAGATTATGCTTTTTGATCTAAGTTCAATACTTGGAGTTCAGTGGTTGTGCTTAAATGATCCATTTACCAATTTTCGTGACTGGATTTCATTTATTGAGTCACAATCCTTGCAAACAGATGAGGAAAACTCCCAAAGGCTATCTTGACTCAATTATGGAAGAGAAATTTGACTACCATAGAGAGGGAGAAAGGGAGAAAGGGGAGCTGGGCAGCAGGCTAGGCAATGATATTAGTTAGAAAATCAGTTTCATCACTGGGAGAATATATTTTAGGTCACAACTTGAATCAAAAGCAAGTTGAAGCCTGCCTTTAATCTGACACCCATTATATTATGTTCTTGTTGCCTTCTTTGAGTCTGATTTATGAGTCCTGTTATTTGTAGTCATCTTCCGTTATCAAACCAAATTCAAAGCTGCCCAAGCCTTGATTTGTAAATGTTATTTTTTTGGGGAACTATCTAAACATATCCCAACAGGATTAAATGTGTGTGTATGTCTGTGTGTATGTATGTGTCTCTGTGTGTCTGTGTATGTGTGTGTTTGGGGAGGGGGAAGTACAGAATGTGGTCAGATTGTAGAAGCCCGCTATTCAAAGGCTCATTCGTTCACCAACCGTTTATTAAGCATGTGCTACATGCAGAGTTCTAGAGATATAAAACACAGACAAGAAATAGTCCCTGCTTTCATAGAGCTCCCAATCTAATAGGGTGCAAAGCCCCCAACCCAAATTATTATCATGCATAAAATAGCATGAGATGTACAATAAACATTTAGCCAAATCCTTCCTTCTCGGTTTTATTCAGCAGGAACAAAGAGTATTATAGTTTCTAATTGAATAACACGATTGAAATTAATTTGGGGCCTGGGATGAGATTAAAAAATCCACAGCAGTTAAAGGGGACAAAAACATCTCAACAAAAATAATTAAACACAAAATGCACATTTCATTAGAACAGTGGAAAATAATATGTACGGGTAGTACAGAGCCAGAGTGCCCCCTCCCTGGGCCTTAATTTCCTCCTCTGTAAAATAACGAGGTTGGATTGGAGATCCCTGAGATCCCTTTCAGTGTTAGGTCTATTAACCTGTGAAAAACCATGTCATTTGGAATTTTATATGGTTTCCAAAGAGATTCCAGGTTTTATTTAGATTCAAAAATTCTATCCCTAATGCTTGTCACTGTTCTATATATGTAGTCCCAGACATGATCTCATTGGTACAGGAAACTCCCTTTGATGAAGGTCCTTTCTCCAATGCTGAATAATACCTCTTCTATAAATGGTATGCTGAATAACACCTCTTCTATAAATGGTCCTTCAAGACTTTCCCGGGGGCACAAAGAGAGAAAATAAATTTATCCAGAGCCACACAATCAGTGTTGGGGATGGGGTGGGGAACTTGAACCCAGATCTTCTTAACTATAAGACTAGCTCTCTATCTATTAGTGCTACATGGAAAAGTTGAAATTTGTGCAGCCGCAGCTCCTTCAAGCTGAACTGGTTGCTAATTAAATCACCAATGTCTTTATGATTAATCAACTACTCAACAAGCATTTATTAAGTCCCTGCTACACACCAGGGGGCACAGCGGATTAAGTACTGGGCTTGCAATCAGGAAGACTGTAGTTCAAATCTTGTGGTAGACAGGAAAATTCAGAGGACTTCTCTGAACCTCAGTTTCCTCTTCTTCAGAATAAAGGTAATTGGAACTGAATGACTTCTAACATTTCTTGCAGCTCCAAATACATGAACCAATACCAAGTTCTGGGAATAAAAAGTTTAAAGCAAGTGTGGCTCTTTACCTGGATGTGCTGCCTTCCTTTTCAGAAAGTCTTAACATGGAGTGACCAGAGAATCAAGTGGGCAAATGGACACAAAGGTTAGCTCCAGTTCCTAGAGCATTTGGTCATAAGGACCAATAGCCACTTTGCTCCACCCTCCTTCAGTTTGATGCAATCAACATTTATCAAGCTCCTATTATGTTCCAAGTACTGTGCTAAATGCTGTTCAGTCACTTTTTCAGTATTGCCTGGCTCTTCATTGACCCCATTTGGGTTTTTCTTGGCAGAGATCCTGGAGTGGTTTGCCATTTCCTTCTCCAGCCCATTTTACTGATGAGAAAACTGAAGAAAGCTGGACAAAGTGACTTGCCCATGGTCACACAGCTAGTAAATGTCTTCATGTTCAGGTCTTCTTAGTTCCTACTGCCTACTGCTGTGTGATCTTGGCAAATCATTTTATTCTGCCTACTGTTCTAACTATTGAGCAAGCTAACTACCTTTTATTAATATAGAGGAATCCTGAATGAAGAAACCTCTCTGGCTGCAAATAAACACCTTTCTGAAACTTTTAGTCTTAGAGACTTAGCATGAAGTAGTTAAATGACTTACGTAAGGTCTACAGCATCAGTCTATGTCAAAGATGAGAGTTGAATCCAGAGTGTCCTGTCTTGGATGCCAGCTCTCTTCTCTCTACCACACTATCTCTTCTAGTTTTTGAGATCTGTTTGTTCTTTTTTTCAAGTGATTATTACAGAGGAAGGTCCTCTGGATAAGGAAGAGTAAATAGATGTATTCAAAAATGAAAGTGATATTAAAATTAAAAATATCAATAAGCTAACATTAAAATAAATAATGAAAAACATTTGCATATTGAGTGCCCATTTTATGTAGAATCACAATTAGATGAACTATACCAAAGAAATACACATTCAGTGTGATCATATTTAAAAGAAATCTTACTTTAATGAAAAGATCCTGAATGCCAGCTGTTATACTGAACAATTTCTAATAGAATTACAGCATAATGGGATGCAACATGACGCCATGATATTGACTTATTACAGAGCAGAGCACATAGTAGGTACTAAGATATGGTTTGTTAGAGTGAATCACACAATTTGGCTATGGCTGTAGAATAGCACCAGGACAAGATTGATGCTTAAAATTTAGATTGTGTTTCTTAGAGAAGCTTGAGATCATTAAAAGCATTATACAGTTTCTCAAACATCACTCAAACCTAGGTCTTCCTTCTATCCAATTCTGGACCTAGCTCAATGAACACATGAAGATCCTTTCCAAAACGGGAGGTCTGTTGGCTTAACTCAATGGATTGGTTGGTCATCCAACTATATCTTAGAATCAGGGGCAGTATGCATTCTTCATCTACTCTTTCTTTCCTTCCTTTCTACTCTTTTCTTTCTTTTCTTTCCTTGCTAGACAAGTCTTCTTCACTAGCCATTGGGATGTAGTTAAGGAGGGTGAACCCATAGTGTGATTGATTTTTATCCATTCAGTACAACAGAAACATCTGGGGAACATTGCAAAACCCCGTGTTAGACATCTCTAATGCACGTGACTCTCTTTGGTGTCCCTTTTTTGAGGATCCCTTTGGATGCTCACTTGGATAGCTTGTGCACTAACTCCTTTATAAAATTAAGATTCAACAATGGGCAATATATTATGCAAGGATCAATCATTTTTTTCAGCTGTGTCCAATTCTTCACGACCCCATTTGGGGTTTTCTTGGCAAAGTTCCTGGAGTGGCTGGCCACTATTTTTTTCCAGCTCATTTTACATATTGAGGAAACTAAGGCAGAGTAAAATGATTTGCCCAGAGTCACACAGTTAGTGTCTTGAAGTCAGTTTTGAACTCAGGAAGATGATTCTGCTTGACATTAGGCCTCCTACTTTATTCATTACAGCACTGTGTGGCTGCCTACTATACTAGGTACTAGGGATAAAGATAAAAAAGCTAACAGTCCCTCCCTTCAAGAAATTTAATTTCTACTGACTGAGTAGAAGTTGACGAGGAAGGTGAGGGAATTAACAGCTGGTAGTATCAGAAAAGGCTTTGGAGAGGATGTCTCTTCAGAATTGAGCATTGAAGGATAAAAAGATTCTGAAAACATGAAATGAGGAGGGTGTCTACTCCAAGCTTTGAGCACGACTTGGGCAAATACACAGGGGTGAGAGATTGCATGTTGAGTTTTGGAATTAGATAGTGGTTCAGTTTACCTACAAATATAGTATGTGAAGGAGATATTGTTACATATGGTTGTCAAAGGAGATGGGAGCTAAACTGTGAAGAGCTTTAAGTGCTAGGCTGAGTGGTTGATCCTTTATCTTAGAAGAAATAGAAATAATAAGGCTATAATTTAAAGAGCTATGTGGAGTATGGATTGGAAAGGGAAAAGATTAGACTCAAAGTTACCAACCAGGAGGTTATTACCATAGTCCAGGTAAAGGGGGGGGGTTAAGAGTGGCAGTTGTAAGAGGGGGGAAAGGAGATGGATGTGATAGAGTTGGAATTGAAAAGCTTTGAACATTCGTTAAAGAGGGAGTGGGAGAGAAAGACAGAAAAGTTAAGACTGAATCTGAAATTATGAATTTGAATTAGTGGATGATGCAAGACCCCTTGATAGAAATGGTGACATTTAGAAGAATGAAGATTTAAATTTCCTTTGGGACATATTGACGTCCCAGATTTTGAGATGCTGATGGGACATCTGGGGCAATGGTTCAGTGGGCAGCTGACAATGCAGGATTAGAGTTCAAGAAGAGGATTAGTAGGTGTTATAGAGATGATTATGAAATACATGAGGCTACAAAAGATTGCCAAGGAAGGGCCCAAGATAGATCCTTGAGGGACACCCATGCACCTACTTCCTGCTGGCCACATTATAACATGTGTATTTCATAAAGACCTTTCATGATTCTATTTGTCTACAGATTGAGTGCTGGTACCCTCCTCCAGTGTTTGCTCTTTTGTTTATTTGCACATCCCTTTGAAGTCTGTAGTAGAAGGGCTTCATCTATAGAAGACAAGGTCCCTTCCCTGGGCAAACTTACAATCAGCAGAACAGTTTCTTGCTAGTATAATTGGCTCAGTTATATCAAGCAAAGGGGATTGTTTGGGGATAATTGAACTTTCTAGAATCTGTTTGGCCTTTAAAAATGAATACATCAGAGCTGAAATGGACTTTAGAGGCTATCTATTCCCATCCTCTTGTTTTACAGAGGAGGAAACCAAAAGGTTTGCAGAGGTGGAGCATCTTGTTCAATAGGTTCAAGGCTCTAGAGCTGGTAGGAACCTCAAAGGCTGTCTAGACCAACCCCCTATTTTCTTTCTTCCTTCATCCTGAGCTTCCTCAAAAATGTTTTGCTACTAACGACTGCCTTCTCCAATATGCCCTCTCTTCTCTCACTCTCTCCCCTTCTTGTATCTCTTTCCTACTACTATTCTGCAGGGTAAAGTAGATTTCTATACTCATATTGAGTATGTATGTTATTTCCTCTTTGAGCCAGTTCTAATAAAAGTAAGGGAGGTTTGCTCCCTCTCCTTCCTCTCCCTCTCTTCTTCTCCACTCTAAAAGCTCTTTTCTTGCCTCTTTTAGAGAAGATAACTTCCTATTCTCCTAGTTCATTCTTCTCTTATCCCTTTATTTTTTAGATGTTACCCCTTCATATTCAAATCACACCTATGCCATTATAATGAGAAAATTCTATATTAACATCCCATGAATGAAGGTAAACAGATAAATCTTAAGTCCCTTATTATTTCTCTTTCCTGATTATCTCTTTATATTTCTCCTTAGTCCTGTGTTTGAAAATCAGATTTTTAAAATTTAACTCTGGTCTTTTCATCCTGAATGCTTGAAAGTCCTCTATTTCATTGAAAATCCACATTTCACCTGAAGGATTGTGCTCAGTTTTGCTGGCTAGATGATTCTTGGTTGTAATCCTTGTTCCATTGCTTTCTGGAATATCATATTTCAATTCCTCCAGTCCTTTAATGTAGAAAGTGCTAAATATTGTGATATCCTGACTATGGCTCCATCATACTTGAATTATTTCTTTCTGGATGCTTACAATAATTTCTCCTTGACCTAGGAGTTCCAGAATTTGACTATAATACTCCTGGGGGTATCTCTTTAAGGAGATGATCAGTAGATTCTTTCAATTTCTATTTTACTCTCAGGTTCTAGAATATCAGGACAATTTTCCTTGATAATTTCTTCAAGGAATTATTTTCCTCAATGAGCTTTTGTACCTCCTTTTCCATTTGGCCAATTTTGCTTTTTAAGCATTCTTCTCCTCATTAACTTTTTGTATTTCTTTCTCATCACTCTCACTTTTCTTTGTAATTTTTCCTTTGTCATTCTTATTTAATTTTCAAAATCCTTTTTGAGCTCATCCATGGCCTGAGACCTAGAGTCAGGAAGACCCGAATTCAAATCTAGCTTGGGCACATCATTTATCTTCTGTTTTCCTTAGTTTCCTCAACTGTAAAAACAGTATAAAAATATCACCTACTTCTTAGCATTGAATTAAGTGAGATAACATTTGTAAAGTACTTAAGTAGATAGCAAATGCAATAGCTATTATTATTATTATTAACTGGAAGGGAATCCAAAGGCCATCTATGTCTACCCCCACATTACAGATAAGGAAACTGAGGCCCATGTAGGGCAAATGATTTTAGGAGTCACACGTAAGACCCCGGAGCTAGAGCTGAAAGGGACCTTAGATATCATCTAATCCAACTTTCTTTCACAAAGGCTGAAACTGAGACCCAAAGTAGTGAAGTGATTTATCCAGAATCACATAGGTAGCATGTCAGAGACAGGATTTGAATCCAGATCCTCCCCCTTTGGAACTGAGGAGCTAAGAGTGCATCTACGGCAAACACAAGATGAGGAAACTGAGTCACTGAAATTTAATTTGTTAATTGTAGGGGGCAGACTTGTATCTTGGAGTCCAGTCTCTTTTCTTACAGTCCAGTGCTATTCAACCTACTCCAGGTAGCATGTGGAAATGCTAGCACACTTCTAGGGGGGGCACATGATAGTGTTCTTTCTTTGTAGAAGACAAAGCTGTCCATCATGATGATCCAGATGAAGTATAAGATTGGGTAATCACAGACAGGGACATGACAAATCAAGCATGAATGAGAAAGGAAAAAAAAACCCTGAATGGAGTCAGTTTCTGTGACCGTGATGAAAAGCAACTTATGAGAAGTTCATCCAAAAGAGAGGGAAGCCAACTTTGACAATTGACTTGGTTCTCTGGTGTGTATTTCATTTGTTTGGTTGGTTTATGGAGGTTTCCCTGGAGTTACCCCAGTAATGGTTCTTTAAGACAGTAAATTCAAGTCAACAAAGCAATTGTTAATCTGTAGAGGAAGTAGAGAGAGAAATATATGTGAGAGGAAAGAATCCCTGCCTTCAACCTAGTGGGAGAATAAAACAAGTATAGATATTATTTGAATATAATTGGCAATAGAAAAATAAAGACAAGGAGAAAACAAAGTCCAATGGGAATTAAGGTGAGAATCAGGGATGACACCATGGAGGTGGCTTTCAAACTGTGTCTTGGAAGAAGGAAATATTTCAGTGGGTGAGAAGTTTATAGCAAGTATGAAAGGATTTCCTCCTCTCTCCAAGACAAGAGAGTATATTCAGTGACCTAGAGGGTAGAGTACTCCACTTGGATAGAGTGGATAGTGTACTGGATTGAAAGCTGATCTCAAAGTCGGGAAGACTGAAGTCCAAATCCTGCCTCCAACATGTATTAACTGTGTGACCTTGGGCAAGTCACTCGACCTGACTCAGCCTCAGTTTCCTTATTTGAAAATTGAAAATAGTCCTTGTGAAGATCAAGTGATCTGGGATAGAGCCAAGAAAAAATACCTGTGATTTCATTTATATAGGGAATTTCAGGGGAAGAAAGTTCCCTCTACCAATTCGGATCATCACTTTCCTAGGGCCACTTATTGACTTTGATCTATTGTTTAAGTGATCAGATAAGTGATGGTGTCTTTTATCTATTAATGTGTTACTTGTTTGAGGTCACTTAACCAGTTATACATCAGAAGCAGGATTTGAACCCACTTCTTCCTGGCTTTGATGTCACCTCTCTAGCCATTACACCATAATGCATGTATAGATATGGAGAATACATAAAGCACATTTTGAACCTATGTTAAATATTAGCCTTTTCCTTGTTATTATTCATCAATCCCCAGACTGTGTAAGGAAGAAGAGGAGGAGTGAGATGAGGTTGTAAAAGCTGGTTGGGGGCAGAGAGTGGAAATCTCCAGTGCTAGACTGAGGATATTTTTCTTGGGAGTGAATGGGAAGCCATGGCCAAAGTGACGCATTGTCCAAGGCCTCCATGCCCTCCACTGTTCTTCATGGCTCTTTGCCCATGTCCATTGAGAGGGAAAGAGGTTTTTTGCTGGCGTTTCATTGTGAGCTTTTCATAATCATTCCCCAGCAGAAAGTGGTCTCCAACAGATCCTCCCAAGTTATCCCAGGACACCTCGTTAGTCCACAGGCAATGGATAGCTTCTGTGGAGGAAATAGTATGCTGATTTGCAGTTATAATTGAGGAAAATTGCTTGAGAGGATTCTGACAGCACAGAAAATAGGCCAATTAGTTACCCAACTCCCATCCTCCTGTGATTCATGATTGTCTCCATTTAATTTTGCTGTCACTTATGAAGTGAGGTTAAGAATAGATTAGCTCCTTTTAGCCACCTCTCACAATTAGCTTACTCCTTCCCCTCTTAAAAAAGTAGTGATTGGGTTGAAAAAACAAGTCCTCAATACTGTATTTAACAGCTATGCATTATAAAGCAAGAACTAATGTTTAAAAGCTCTGTGCACAGAGGAACAACCTACCGATCAGTCACATTCACAGGAGCATCTTTGTTCCCAAATGATCATCAAACGCTATTTTACAATTATTAAAGAATAAATCCAAGGTGAAAGAACAAATCTTAGCCAGATTAACAGATCTTCATCCTTTTGAAACAATCTGAAACCACGGACAAAGGTACTAAGAGAGTTCTATAAGAAATTAGACAAAAATAAAACCCTAAACCTTAGAAGCAAGCTAGCTTTGGTATAACCTAGGTAATTGTTTTTGTTTTCTCTTTTTGTCTATGTACATTTTCTAATTAAGTCATATGACCTTAAAAAGGATGGTGGAGATTAAAAAGGATGAGAAGATTCTATGGCAATGAAGCTCATGGTAGAACATTGTATGATCATCTTCTTGGGGTACTTAGCAAATATTGTCAAATTAAGTTCTTTCAACTCTGTATGCTTATTCCCTTATTGCGATTTCAAAGAGGGAGTGTGTCTTCTCCTATTGTTCAGGGTTTCAGTAAAACCTTTACACTGAAAATTGGGATAGCCAATCAAACTTGCTGTTAAAGTATTTACATTGGAATAATGTAATTTCAAAATTTTATAATTTTCCAGGCACTTTCTCTAAGTTATTGTCAGGAATTTTTGTCCTTTTTTTTTCACTCCCTCTCCCTTTAAAATAATAGAGCCATGGTGCATTTTCCATTCTTCTGGTACTGCTTTTTGTATTATTTCAGTAAGATCTTTCTATATTTTTTGTATTTCTCATATTTGTTTGATTAATTTCATCATGTTGTTCATTATTTTAATTAACTAGAATTTATATAACCATTTCCCTGTTGCTGGGCATTTTAGTTATTTATATGTTTGTTTATTTGCAATTACAAAAAAATACTGTGATGATGTTTGAAGAGAGGTCTTTTTGTTTTTGGTCTTGATTACATATTCTGGGTATATACTCAGAAATGCAATTACTGGGTCAAAGGGTAAAATCATTATTATTTTTAAATATTTTTTTCTTTTCTCCTCCTAGCTTGTTTTCCAAACAAGTTCTACCAATTAGTAATTATACCAGCATGAATGCATATACTTGTACCACTTTAATTCCTTCTGTATTAAGTTTCATTGCTTTATTATTGCCCAGAGGTCCTGCAAAGTTGTTTATTTTTCATCTCTTTGAATAGTAGTGAGGTTGGTCTTTCAAAAACTAGTTATTGGTATCTTTTATTTTTATATCACAAGCAATTCCTGAATAACCTTCCTCATCCTCTTCCAAAGAACCATAGCATAAAACAAAAAGAAAGGAAGAAAGGGAGGAAGGAAGAAGTAAGGAAAGAAGGAAAAGGAAGGAAGGAAAAAAAGAAGGAAAAAGAAGAAAGGAAGGAAGGAAAATGAAGGAAATAAAAACAAAGAAGAAAAGAAAGGAAAAGAGAAAGAAAAAAGAAAGAAAGAAGGGACAAAATCAGGGAAATCTATCAAAATGTCAAAATCTATCTGTCAGTCTGTCATTCCATACTTGTGGACCTCCCACTTGTAAAATGAGTGGATTGAAAGTGATTTCTCATATTTTATTCTTTGGGATCATACTTGGAATTTGAGCAGTTTCAAAGTATTTATTAACAATTTCTGTTTCTACCTTTCAAAATTGCTTATTCATATCCTTTGACTAAAGGAATTGTCTCCTTCCTTTTCTTGGCAAAGATACGAATGCTCTAGAGGAACTATAAATGGATCCCATGGTATCCTTTATTGATGTAGGTGATACCATTGTTTTACCACTGCTTGAATATCATCTTTGACCTTTTTTACTAGTTGTGATTTATTTACACTGAGCTATCCAAACTCTCTTGTTTCTTCTGATCATAGATTTTATTATTCCTTGCCTATTGTAAATTATTATCATAATTTTAAAAGCAATTCCTTATAACTTTTAGGTGACATGTTTTTTTTTTAATCTGTCAAATTTGCCACAAATATTTTCCCTAATCTGTTATTTTTCTTTTAATCATTGTATGTTATATTAATTTTATTTCTAGTCATATCAATTTATGTACCATAATTTCTTTTCATTCTACTTCAAAGCTCTTATAGAGCTGGGAATACAGTAGGCATTTAATAAATGCTTGTACAACAGACAGTTTACTGAATTAACTTGCTGGTTTTACCCCATTAGCAAATGGGCCAATAGCCTGGAGCTCCGGGTCCAGTAAATTGCTCTTTGTATGTGCATGTTCTTCCTTGTGCATACTTGTGCAGATAATATCAGCATTCTCCTTCTTTACTTCTCATTAATTTGTATCAGCTATGAAACAGCTCAACTGGGAATTGTAGTCAGGAAATTGTTTTTGGACCCAAATATTACAGGCACCACACCCCTGGGATTTTAAAGCTAAGTTCTTTAGCAAACAAGTACAAGGATTCTTAGTCTTATGCTATCCATTGTTTGTAGTATTTCAAAGAACCCCTTCCTTTTTCCTATGACTTATTTTGTTTATTTACTTAAGAGCATAGAATCCTAGATCTAGAGCTGGAAAAATCCTTAGAAATCATGTAGTGTTCTTCTCCCATTTTATAGGAAAGGAAATAAGAGAGATGTGACTTGTTAATGGGCAAACAGATGTAGGATTTGAATTCAGATTTTCTTTGCTTCAAATCCAGCACTTTGTCCACAGGACCAAGAACTGCTTTTGGTGAGGGCATAAATTCAACTTCATTCTCAATGAATTATAATTGTTCTTATTATTTCATTTTTAGAATTCAATGACATCATTTAAAACACCGTGGAGCCATGTCAAAAACAAAACAAAACAAAACAAAACACCAGATTACCAAATCAATATATCTGTCACCACAATTGGGGGCTCCATAATGAAAGAAGCATTTAGATCATTCTGTGATTCAATTAGTAATTTCTTGAGAGTTGATGGCCTGTTACTCTTGTCTAGTGGTTGGACTTGGGGGCTAGGATGTATAGTCATGAATTTGAAATATACTCTGACAATTGACTCTTTTATTTGTACCCTATCATTTTAACATCCTAGATTTTTAGAGCTGAAAGTATATTTAGAGATCAGATAGATCAACCCCTTCGTTTTATAGAGGGGGAGGAAATTAATCTAAAACCATACTTCTTCTTAGTGATGAGATTAAACAGAATTCTTCTTGGCCATCAGAGATCACAGAAGCCCACCTAATCCAGATAGACTTGAACTACTCTACTAAGGACCAACTGCAGAGTGCGACGACCATACCTTAGATGGCCAAGAAGACTTCTGTTTATTTAATTTTCGGAAATCCAACCTGGAGACCGCCAAAACCAAAGCACTTTGGGAACATTTATTCAAAATTCCTTTGATGCTGTTGACAACCATTTCATGGAGATTTCTTTGACATTTCTGAGGGCAGAATAAAACATTCAGTTAAAACTAAGGCCTAACAAGCAACTTTTTAAAGTGGCCATTTATGGCCCATTCATTATAGAGGGGAAGAAATTACCTGTATCAATATCATCTTGCTTCTCCTCAAGATTCTAATTATTTCTTGTAAGACATGGAACATAACACTATAGGCTCAAACAACTTAGAGACAAACACTTTAACTACCATCTGCAATGTCTTCTTTTAATTTCAACTTTCTACAGGAAGATGGCATAAAAACCTTAACAGAAGCACCTGATAAACAAAGAAACCAATTATGCATCTTTATCAATTTCACTTTTCATCTCCCTCAATTATAAAAAAAACACATCATGGAACAGATTACTCAACAAGTCAAGGAACCAAAATGGAAATGCAGTTAAATTGCAAATGTCCTCAAAACATCCTCATTCACTTCATGATGGAAAAGTTTAAAAAAAAAAAAACACCAAAGAAGAATTTCCACCAGTCTAAAGTATTTCCTTCCTTTTCTTGTTAATGGCATTGATGCTCCAGGGAAAGAGTAAATGGATAATAGGGCCCTCTTTATCTGAGGAGATGATGCTGTTGGCCTGTTATCAGGAGGGACCCAGATCTGAATGTTCTGCTCATTCCATCTGATGAATGAATTAATGAAAAATAATATGATGATAAAATAATGATAATGAGGATGAGGAGGAAGATGGCATTTTAAGATCACAAAGTACTTCATATATATTATCTAATTCATTTTCATAGCTCTATGAAGTAGATTGCTATTGTTGTCTCCATTTTCCAGATGAGGAAACTGATCCTGAAGGGTTAAGTGAGTTGCTTAGTCACTAGTAAATGTATGAGGCAGAATTTGATCTCAGGTTCTCTTGATGTCATATCTAACACTTTATCCACTGTACCTGTTAAGGAGACATTATGTAGTAGTCACTGTGAAGAGGAGTGAGGATAGTAAAGTATGACCTTGTCTTCTAGGATCTTAAATTTTAATGGGGGACAGGGAAGATAGTACACATAAAGGAGTAATTGCTAACAGCAAACATTCTGGAGATGGTTGCCTCAAGTATAGGGTACAATCTATGACCATGGAATGGATTTTCCCCTTTCTGGATAAAACTAGTTGTATAATATGGGACTTTTTTAGACTTTTGCCATAACCAGGAATATGTTATAGGATCCTTTTCTGCCTTTCACAGAATTTAGCATCTTGTTGCACCTGGTACATATGACACAGACAACAGAATGTCAGGGTGCAGTGAAATCTTAAAATGTGAGTCCCATACACGTGCAGCAGAAATCCAGGCTCATCAGCGGGGTCTGGGACAATCAGGGAGGTAGGGTGGACATGGCGATGTCAATGCTCCTCTTGATTCCTTGAAATGATTTTATTTTGGGGAAGTGAAGGTGAGGGGTGGTAGTAATAAGATTCAGCTAGTGGGCCCATGACTCTCTTGTGTCACCAAACAAAGTGGATCTCCGTGCACAAATGATTCCAAATGACTATTCTGGAGCAACATTTTCACCAAGTCTCTATGACATCAAATCAGCCATCTGTAAAAGAAAGCTTTGCCAAAAGCCCTAGCATTTTGCAGGCCCCAAATCACTTGTTTTGAGTCAATTGAAACACATACACATGCATATCCCATGCTGAGCCACCCCCTTCCTTACCATTAGGACTAGAAATTAAGAAGAGAGCCCAGAAAAAGCCATGAAGCTCCGGCCACCTTGACATACCATTGAGTCATAACCTCCAGGTGCCTTATCTCGATCCTTGCTGGGATAATTCCTCCTCCTTTTGAGTATTGCCCCTCTTACTTGACCCCAATTGTGTCAGGATTAAGTTATGATCCTTCCCTAGAATTAAGGTTTGTCCATCCCCCACCCCCAGTGTTCTCACCCCCCCCTATCTGCCTTTGTTTCCCCTATAAGATTGTATACTCAGGTCATGTATTGTGTTTGCGAACCCTAGTTAGCTAAAATCCTATATAAGTTCCCTGCTTTGGTTTGTCTGCACCAAATACTTTAGACAAGAGTCCCATATGGTTGGCTAGCCTAAACTCTCCACGTTAAAGATTAAGAACCAATCTCTGTCTGCCTCAGTTTCTCTGGTATTACAGCCAGAACTTATTCAAAAGACTTTTGCATGTGTAGACAGATCGTGACTTTGTGTGATGTGTCTGATTGGGAGCTTATCACTCCTCCAAGACAGAATCATTCCTTCATAGTGTACCAGGTGTATAGAGGCATAAAACATGTCGGTGTACAACTGGAGGCAGAGGAAAAAAAAAGGTGGAGAACGATTGATGATCCCCTGAGAGTGAGAAAGATGCTTTTTGTTGGGCTAGTGATGAGCAACTGTGAAGGACTTAGTTAAATCAGGGTCTGGATACTCAGCAAGAGAAAATGAGCATGTGCCAGAATGTAGAAAAACAAAGGAGAATCCTATGGTTTAGAGATGGAAGGGATCTTGGGACTACCAAGTCTAGATCCTCTCATTTTTCATATGAGGAAACTGAGGCTCAGAAAAAGGAAGTGAGTTACCTAAGATCACAAAGCCAAGTAGACCTGGAAGTAATCAAAACTGAGATCTCCTTATTTCTACTCATAGGATCATAGCTTTAGAACAAGATGGGATCTTAGAGGTCATGTAGTCCAATACCTTCATTTTACATAGAGAAGAAACTGAGGCAAAGAGAGGTTAAGTGACTTGTTTAGGGTCATACCACTAGCACATGTGTCTGAGGTAGAATTTGAACTCAGGGACTTAATTCTAATTTCTTTGCCTACCCTCTGTGTTGTATTCTTTCTGCTAAATGATAATGTATAGTACTGGAACAGAGCAAGTCTTTCATTCTTGTTTTCAGTGTTCTAGAGGCAAAGACTCTCTTCCTCAATCATAGTGCCTATAACATAAAGCCTCTTTTGAGCTAGCAGCAGCTCTAATTTACACAGGCTAAGCCCTTTGTAGATAATTGGCCATTTCCCATCCATAAGACCATTCTATTCAAGCACTGATTAATGCAACTCAAAAAAGCCCAGTAGTGTCTCATGCCCAAATAGCACTTGACCAAGGTCAATGAATGAGTTTGAGGATATCTTAAGGATAGCCCTTATCAAAGGAGACTTGTATGGTGTGCTACCTGGAGAACTCACCGTGTGGATCTTGGGGGGCCAATTAATTAAATCAGAATTTACCAAGTGCTATTATGTATCTGCTACTGTATTACTAGACACCCCAAGAACCAGAAGACATTGCCCTTGGCTTTAAGAAGCTTGCCTGGGACTAACAAGCATGAAAGGAAAAATAGAATAATAAAAGCCAGTCCAAGGAATACTATGAATAACAGCAAGGCATAAGTGAATGGGATGTTGGCCTTGGAGTCAGGTAAATCTGGGATCAAACCTCTCATACATTCTAGCTGTCCCCAGTATAATAACCCAGACAATTTTGAAAGAGTGCTGGATTTGGAGTCGGCTCTTTCACTTACAATCTGAAGGCCTTGGATAATTCACTTAACTCCTTTGGGCCTCAATTTCCTTCTGTATAAAAGGAGGAAATTGGACAAGATCAGTGGTCCTAAGAATTCTTAGGACCCCTTTGTTGGAGTGGTCGTCCAGTAGTTTTCCCCTTGTGTCTGACTCTTCATGAGCCCATTTGGAGTTTTCTTGGTGAAGATAACGGAGTGGTCTTGTTGCGGTGTGGCCATTCCATTGGCAGGAATGATGTGAACTCTAAACAAGTCCATCTTGTTCCCATATTCTTGGGACTATTATCTTATCAGCATGACCAAGGCTTGCTCAACCCAAAGGATCCTTCAGATAAGGGACTCTTCCTCCCTTAGGTAGGTGCATGGGCTAATCAAAATTATTAAGCACCTGACTGTGAGTGAAGGGGGGCATTTAAAGGTCAGAGGCAAAGAGTAAGGGTAAAATATAAAGAGTTAGGGAAAAGTCCTGATAATGAACAAATTCATATGCACATTCTGTTTGTCAGCAACTACATGATGAGATACCAGGAAAAGGAGTATGCTAATAGAGGATACGTGAAGGTCATTTGATCATAAAGGTTATTTGTAGGGTGAGAATGTCTCCAGTGCACCATCTCAGGGAAGGCAGAGTCCCTTATCTGTGGATCCTTTGGGTTAGTTCAGCCTGGGTCAGGCTGATAAGATAACAAATCCCAATCTCTGTCAAATGAAGGGGGCTGAATTAGGTGGCCTTTGAGTTCCCTTCTAGCTGTAGACCTAGGAGTGTATTTTTAATTTGTAATCCTGGTACTGTATTAGAGAATGAGAAAAAGAGCTCTCTCTATTGTAGGCTGTGTGTTATTGAGGGAGAAGCATCTCAGGTCAGCATATACCTGAGGATAAGAGAAGGACCTGTAGGCTAACTGAATTCAGGATCGACTGAATCACCTCCTAATGGGGACTGATGATATTATATTTGTCTCATTAGGGTATCATGTGGCCAAACAGTTGACTTTCTAATGTTGTTAAAGATTCTGGTGCTGCTTGTTGTAACACGCAATTGCCCTAAACCAACATTAAGTTTCTTTCTTAAAAAAAACAAAAAACAAAAAACAACTCACTAATGTCCCTAACCTGATCCTGATACCATCTGTGTGCCCCGTAGGGCAGCTCCTATTTCACTGAGGCATATTCTTCAATTTCCATTGTCAAATATAAAGTTCTCTTTCAGGTCTGGTTTTTTTTTTTAATGTGCCCTCAGAAAGGGGGAAGAAAATATTAACTTCTGTCTTACCTTTCCTTCAAATTCCCATCTTAGCTTGAAATAAAAACTATAAACAAGTATCTCAGGACCCTTTATCATGCAAATTTCTGAGAAGAGGGAATACATGTTTTTCTTGGCTCTCATTTTGCATTTAAAAAATATGTCCACCTGTGATTTATGTAAGACGTAGAGAGGAAGTTCTAGATAGTCACACAAAACAGGGACAAATTTCTCAAACAGTATTCAAGGGGAGGATGGATGACTTTGTTTTTCCACACCTGAGGCAGGGTTGTCAAGCTTCCTTTTAACACTTTAATGAGCATGCTGGTCCAAAGCTATGGTTCCATCAATCTGGGGAGCTTCTGGTATAGAAACTCCCTCCAATGACACCATACAAATTGGCAACTCTCATAGATATTACCAGATTTAGAGTTTAAAAAAGTGGAAACACTGAGATTCTAAGTGAAAGCCACCCACCGATACAGATCATTTCTTCTTTAAGCATTTTGCAATCATTGAAAAGACAGCAGCTAGGTGGCCCAGTGAATTATGTGCTAGGGCTAAAGTCAGAACTAGTCATGGTCCTGAGTTCAAATCCAGATTCAAACTCTTACTAATTGGGCAAACTGGTGACCCTGGGCAAATCACTTAATCCTGTTTGCCTCATTTTTCTCATCTGTAAAATGAATGGCTGAAAGAAATGGTAAATGACTCCCGTATCTTTCCCAAGGAAAATCCCAAATGGGGCCATGAAGATTCATACATGATTGAAAAACAATCAAACAAAAGCATATTTAGCATATGATGTTATAGGTTACCTTGGAGCTATCCACTCAGGCTTGGGTATTTTTCCAAAATACATGGGTTGAAAGAGGGAAGCATAGCTAGGATCAGGAAAGTTGCACTCAGGTGTAGCCCTACTGGGTTGAGTAGGTGTGAGTTCATGGGCACTTATTACCCTCAGTATTTGTTGGGAAGATAACCATTCCAACAAAGAAACCACTCCAGATCCCAAAAGTATCCAGCCAGAGGAATGATCTCCATATTGGTAAGGTAAGGAGCTTCCAAAGGGAAGCAGTGAAATACATATGAAAGGAAAGTTCATCTGCAGTCAGAGGATATGCATTGGAAATTTGGACCTCTCATTTCTTATCTGTATAAGTCTAAACAAGTGAAATCAATAGGTTACTTTTTTTTCCTAAAATTTGGGGGTTGGAGATATATAGATATACACACACATATAATATACATGTGGACACACATACATATGTGTATATATATGCATATATACATATGTGCACATGTGTATATGTGTATAAATAATATTTATCAGTCCCTTCCAGCTGTAAATTTATAATCTATTCATTCAACATTTGCCATCCAACAAGCTACTTATAATTTTGTGTCCTGGAGGACCCAAAGAAGCCCGGGCTCACATAGACTCAATCCATCCTGGGAGGGAGGGCCTGGCCCCAAAGAGTTTCAGATTCTCTCTCTTGGACTCTATTTCCACCCCTGAGTAATCTCCTAGGGACATTTCCACAGTGAAACTTCATTGTCTTGGGTGTTCCTAAAAAGTGGCTTTCAGAATACCTTCCTGGGAAGGTACTTGGTATATAATATGGATATCAGATATAGGACAGCTGTTTATGTCCTTTACCACAGAAACTACATAAAACTTAGGCACTTCACTGGCACACATGAACAAATAAAGAAAAAGTAAAATACTTAATTTTTTCAATTAATATTTTTGAACTTTTTAATTCACTCTAGTCCTCCTGGAAGATAAAGACCTTTTATGGGCCCGCTAAATAGAAATATTGTATTGCCTCAAACTTGCATTGTCCAAATAATTCCCAGGAATTATGGTGATGCTATGGCAAGGTCTATTTCTGCTGACCTTCCAGGGTGTGCCTCTATTTAATTTTTCAGATGAAGGCTGATCCTAAAAGTGGTTTTTTTCTCTGAGAAGTGTGTTACTAAAGTGATTTCCCCCCCACTGGGTGATAGCCTCTAACTCCAAAATTCAGGAGCTCTTAACTTAGGAGGAAATTAGGTAGGCTGGAAATATCCATCTCTCACTAGTCACTGGCCCGTGACCATAAATGGAGTTAAGTAAGAGGAAGTGAGATAAGGTTTCAAGGGCTAGTCTTAGACTCACCTAGTTAAACACAACTCTCCTTGCCATATTTCTTCTGAAAGTCACCATTGTTCCCTATTGGTGGGGTTGGGATGTGGGAATGGGAGGGGAGAGGAAAGGAAAGAAATTCCTTTCTCCTATTCTTGCTGGAAGCCAAATGAAAACACTGGACAAAAGTCCCAAAGGAAAACGGGCCTTGAAGAGAGTAGTGCCTTATTTATATGGGCTGTACAGATGGGAGGGGAGGGGTCTTTCCTGAACCAGAGTTCATTTTCCTGAGCCTCAGTTGCTCTCCAACATGTGCTCATCTCCAACATAGCCCCAGTCCCTGGTGACCACTTATTAGCTGGGTTTTCCCTGAAAGATACATGTGTCCCAACATGGGATCATGCATATATCTAGCTCCATATAAGGTGCCTCTTTCTGATCAGAAGCTACTCTCTGTAAGTAGAACCAAGGGGATTGAGAAGACTCATTCAATTGAGTAGAGTTTCTCCTGATGTACTGTGCATGATATTTCCCAAAGGACAGAATTTCCCAATACTACCTTTGGTGCTCAAAAGTAGGAGGGAGCCCCCTTGGAGTGGATATAGAATGTAGCTGAAGGATGAGTCTTCAAGGGGGACATGAAAATGATCCCAAGATTCTTAGGGCAGAAAGGAGCAGGGAAATCAGCTCCTTATGTGGGCTTGACTGGGGATGCCTGAAGGGCATTTGGTCTGGTGAGTCATTGCCTTCTTTTGGAAGAAGGACTCACCCATACAAGCCCAGTTCATGGGCATCTCATTGCACTCTTCTTCCTTGCACCATATAATAAAAGTTAAAGAGGAGAACAAAAACAACTTTGGGTTCGAGGGAAGTTAATGCTATTTCATTAACAAACTGTAAATAGTAACAGCATAAGCTAGATGGGAAGCTGCTTTCACAGGCCATAAATGCTTAATGTTTATTACCAATAAAAGTCAAAGGAGCATTTAGTAAAGCAGTTTACCAAACAAACATTAAATACTTTAATGCATTAGCTTCAGTGGACAGAATCAGGCTATTTAATTAGCAATGAGTAATCTGTTAGGCTTTGATTCACCACAAATGATCTGCAGCTTTAATACTGGAGGATAGGCAGTCAAGGCAAAAGGGAAGGAAAGTATCAAACTGGAGTTATTGTGTTTGTTTTATTTGGGGGTTAGGGATTGGAGGGAAGGGATGGGAATCTTGAGAGAAACAGCAAGGGAGGAAAAAACTCATCACTACTCATCTAATCACTGCTGCTTTCAGAAAGGGTTTACTTAGGCATCTTCTGAACTGGACAGGGAGGGCCTTTTGTCCTGTCGTGGAGGTAGTAGTACTAAAGTACTAAAGTACCCAAAGTTGTTATTACTGAATGGAACTTCCAAATGTACCTTCCATGTATGTATGCAGATTTAACAATGCATTTTCTTTTGGTTTTTCATTGATTTTTTTTTCCTTTTTTCACTTTCCATTTTTCTCCCTTTATCTCCCCCTTTGCCCATCCACTGAGAAGGCAAAATGTACATAGACATACAAACCAGATATCTGCTTTAGCCAAGTTCCAAAGGGTCTAAAAAAGGGAAGAAATTGAAGCAAATATGCTTCAATCTACATTTTTGACTTTATCGGTTCTCCATCAAAAGGTGAAAAACATGTTTCCCCACGAGTCCACTAGAATTATGGTTGGTCTTTGTGTTTATCAGTGTTACTAAATATCTTTCAGAATTATCTTTGCAGTATTGCTATTACTGTATCCATTGTTCTTTTGGTTCTGCTCACTTCTCTTTGCATCAGTTCACATGAATCTTTTCAGGTTTTTCTGAAACCATCCCCTTCCTCATTTCTTATAGCACTATAGAATCCCATCTCATCCACATACTACAACTTGTTCAGCCATTCCCCAATTGGTGGGTTTCCCCTTGGTTTTCAATTATTCAGCAATACATTTTCAATAAAATTTTGTAATGGGAGTTTCCCCAGATGTAAAATCAACTGCCAGAATCCAAATAATTAGCTCAAATAATCTGAGGTCTTTGTTTTTTTGGGACCTTAGAAGTGAAATTGCATGCCTCCTAGGCTGACTCTAAGCTAAGGTAATATCCCAAAATGCTTTTCTGAAATTGTAAAGAAAGATGAGATTGGCTCTACCATGAATTAAATATTATTGAGGGTTAAATTTTCTTAAAAAGGAAATCTTCAGTCCAGGGGAAGTTTGCAGCTAACTCTTAGAACATTCACTTTTCCTAAATGCTACATTACCTCACCCAGGAAAGTGAGTGTTAATGGTACTGCTTTCCCCATGTCGAAGAAACAATTTAGCAAGCAAAGTGCAGGTATTCTCTTCACTGTTGCCTGGGAGTTGCCAGGGAGTCGTTAGCATTGACATTTAAGAGCTCAAGCATCCCTAAATGAGCAGTCCTGATGGGTGATTGCTGAATGCATTTTGAACATTGGGAGGTGGACTTTGCATGACATGGGGTACAGAAGGAAAAGTGAAAGCTGGGTTGTAGCATTGCTTTATAAACTCAGAGTTTGGGATTTTATTTCATGGACTTCTGTTTTATAGCAGTTTATGATCATAATAATCATGCAGCTAATGTTCTGTAATTCAATTACTGCGCTGTTGTGAGCATTAACAATCATGTGGCAGATCTAAAGCTCGGTGGGACAAATGGGCAATATTCATATTTCAGTTACTTTCAGCCTGTTGCGTAATTACTAAAGATAGGTTGCTGCATACATATACATACATGTATACATATATAATATGTAATATATATATACACACATATATATAATGTGTCAAGTGTGAGTAGTAAAATGCAACAATTAATTCCATGACTAATATAACCCCTTGCAAAGGAAAGGAGGCACTTGAGCAAATTTATAAAATAAAATAAAAAAAGATATATAACTTGTTAGCAGTCACCATGATCCCCAAAATACTCGGTTTTGGAAAAATCCAAATAGCATGATTACTATTGTGTGACTGTGCAGTTAGAGTATTCAGTCTAACAGTGAAAGGTTCAGTCTGCATGTGTGTCTGGGTGGTGTCCCAATAGACACCTAAGGTGCTACAACAGTAATAGCAGCCCATGTTTAACTCATGTCTCACTTTTTTTTGTATGCCTACACACAGAATCACTTGAATTAATTATTAATCAGTCAACTGGAATTTATTAAGCAACTACTATGTAGCCAAGTACCGTGCTACTTGACCGACTAACCAACCTGTTGAGTTTTATTTGGACACTGTATAGAGCTACGTGAAAGCCATCAGCCATATCATTTCCTCGCTGTATTCAGTACACCTATGCAGGACTCCCCAAAAAGCTACACCATCCCCACGGTTCGCTGGACCAGTCAACATACAAACTATCATCTTACTTTCTCCTTCCATTGTCTCAAGTTTTATAGCTTGTAGCTGCTGGTCTCCATTTAATATTGATCTTGGGGAGAGGAAAGTAAACACGGCTTGAAATTAGCAGAAAATAATAAGAAATTCTCAGTGATTCACCTCTACATTGTATCTGGGAACCTTCTTTTGTTCTGATTGCCCCTCTTCATATTACAGATATGATGCCCAATGTGGCTACATTGTTTATAAAAGCACAATTAAGTAAAATTGCCAAGGCACGAACCAAATGTTCCCCCCTTTCTTAAAGTACTTCCTCAAGTAAGCCCCCTGTCTCTTGACCCCATTTCCTTCAGGCCTGTAGATCATGGAAAATTTTAAGGAAGAAACTCTACATTTGGAACCTACTAGGATCAACTCTATTTTCATAACAGAGAAAGCACCAGGAGTTGGGGCTGGTCTTTCATCCCTAGATCACGAACTACTGCACTTTCTTTCTTTTTTTTTGTGTGTGTGAGGCAATTGGGGTTAAATGACTTGTCCAGGGTCACATAGCTAGTGAGTTTGAAATATCTTAGGCTGGATTTAAATTCAGGTCCTTCTAACCTCAGGGCTGGTGTTCCACCCACTGCACCATCTAGCTGCTCCCAGCTGCTGCTTTGGTTTCATGGCACCTGGTAGTCCATTTCTACCACTCTGTCTCTGTCTCAGTTCATTGGTTTGTCTTAATACAACTACCTTAGTCTCATTTTCACTCTAAATTGACTTTTGCCACGACAATTCTCAAGGAGCTTTCCCAGCTCCTCCTCCTTTTCTCCTACCACAGGCTCTAGCAGCCCAGTGGCAATTGCTACTGCGTGCAGCCCCTGTCCAGATGTGGCCATATGACCCAACAACAGATTTATATTCACCTTTTACTGATCCTAGTCACAAGGAAAGAATGGAGTGGCAGACTGTCAGCCTTTCCAGAAACCAGAAAGAGAATAAAAAACAGAAATACATGTTAATACCCTCAAATTTCACTCCTGTCTCCCAACCACTTACATTAATTTATCCCTGCCTTGAGTTCATGCACTGACAATCCTGCTTCTGATAGTTTGCTGACTCAGTTTCCCTTGTGGAAGTCATCTGTTTCTACACAGATGAGATGAATTGCCAATATGTGCTATAATCAGATCTCAGTAATATTGTGTATCTCAGTAGTAGTTAGCACACCTGTATAATATACTTTGTTGTGAAACTCAATAATCAAAATTATAGGTCTGTAAGATCAACCCTTAATACATTTTATGAAAATGAATGAGGCCATTTTTAATTTTGAATGAGCCTAAGATACAAGCATTACCTATTTAAGGATGTCTGGTTGTGCTGTTAAAACTTTAAATATTTTTAGAACATCAGATTTCACAAATCATTAGATCTGAATGAGATTGTTTTGAGAAATGATACATGGTAAATGAACAAAACATTCACATTTTCCGATATTTCTCCCCTCTCTAACAATATCTTTTGAAATCCTGCATCCTAATTAGATACTTTCAGGTAAGTAGTCTTTGGTTTCAGATAAATGATGCTTATTTTATTTCCCTCCCTTTTTGCTGGATACATATTTATTAGAGAGATATAACCAGTGTGCATCAAACCATTACATTGTCTTAAATACTGCATGCCATTTCTTCCCTAATTACTATATATATATATATATATGTATATATATATATATATATATATATATATATATATATATATATATATATATTTCTATGAACATGGTGAATGGTTCCAAAAGCACTATAACAGCCTTTATCTGAGATAGTACACAGTTTATAACCTTCCATGAAAAATGGTTTGCTCTTGTTAGTTTAGAAGCCAAAGTGCTCCCCATTGAGTCGTAGTTAAACTTTGGTGTAAAAGAAAATGGGCTACCAGGTATATAGGTACATGGTTTCATACAACTGCCTCCCCATTACCACATGCTATATATATATATATATATATATATATATTAAAACAAGGTGTGTCCCCCAGAGCACAGGGCTAGGTACCTAGTAAACATGATTACGGAGTAATAAGAATACGAGTTGCTATTTGTAACAAAGGGACAAATCACAAAGGAAAATCATCTTTTTCTAACCTTTAATCTTTATGAGATTTGGGGCAGTGGTGTTTTTCCACTGGGCCACTGATAAATCACAGGAACACATTTCTCATACGACACACTTTGGAGCCACTTCCTTAATCCTTCCATTAGTGAGCTTGTCTTTGTATTTCCATGGACTGTAAGTTATTACTAATATTCCCTAAACTGTTTTTGGAAATATAATGTTGCCCATTATGTCTCATGTTTTACCATTGTATCTCACGCTACAACTATAGGGAAAGAAACTGAATTCTATATGCAAACAAAGCATCTAGTATCATACATCATTGATTTAAAAAAAAACCCTAAAATAAAGAAAAACATGGCCCTTCTAAGCCACCTTGGAGTCCTTACTTCCCTGAATGTCAGGGTAACTGAATGATTGATATGCCGGGCTGCTTATAAAGACGCTTGTCCAATTAACTTTTTAAAATCAATATTTAAGATTAAAATAAGCCAGGCTATTACATAGGGAGTGAGGAAGAATTTGCTGAGATGATAAAATCCCATAAGGTGCTAAATAAAACCTCAACTGGAACTTTTGTGCAATGCAGTATATATTTTTTAAGTTATTCAAAGCATCTTTTACTAAAGTCCTTCATAGATCACTCACTGTGACATGGAGGGTGATCTTGAGTTCTCAAAGTCTATGCAAGGAAACTCTGGCAGGTAGAAGCATGCTGTGGAAGATAGTAAAGACAGGTCTGCAACTGCATGATACAATGGCTTTGAAATCCAAGAATTGAGTCTGAAGTCTGGCTTTCTTACTCCTTGTGTGACCTCTGGCAAGTCATTTTAGCTCTTTAATAATCAATTTTCTTCATTATAAAATGGAATGGTCAGATTGGACAAGGTGCCTGCTTCTTTTTCAAGATGGTCACTGACCAGCTTTTCATTTATGCTTCCTAGAATTTTGCCAGGAATCCAAATCAAATTCCTGGGCCTTCATTTTGTCAGTTTACCTCTTAGTTCACAACAGATTTGTAAATTCTGCAGTTCAAATAGCGTTCTCCATTTTTCACACAAATAAAGTCAGGTCTAAAAAAATTGGAGAAACATTAATTGCTCAAGTGGAGGCTGAGCCAATGTAATAAAAATGACAAGTCCACCTAAATTAATATACTTATTCAGTGCCCTAACAATCAAACTACTAAAAATTATTTTATAGAGCTAGAAAAAATAATGAAATTCATCTGGAAGAAGAAAAGGGCAAGAATATCACATAAATCAATGAAAAAATATGAAGGAAGGGAGTCTAATCCTATCAGATCTCAAACTGTGCTACAAAGCGATAATCAACAAAATAATCTGGTGCTAGTTAAGAAATAGAGTTGTGGATCAGTGGAATAGATCAGGTACACAACACACAGTGGCAAATAACTGTAACCATTTTTAGTGTTTGATAAATTCATAGATCCTAGCTTTTGGGACAAGAGCTCACATTTCACAAAAGCTGCTGAAAGTAGTTTGGCAGAAACTCGGTATAGATCTTATCTCACCCCATATATGAAAATAAGGTCCAACTGGGCATATGATTTAGACATAAAGGGTAACATAAGAAAATTAGGAGAACATGTAAAATTTTACCTGTAAAATATATGAAGGGCAATTGGAGAATGGCTGAATAAATTATGGTATATGAATATTATGGAATACTATTGTTCTGTAAGAAATGACCAGCAAGATGATTTCAGAGAGGCTTGGAGAGACTTACATGAACTGATGCTGAGTGAAATGAGCAGAACCAGGAGATCGTTATACACGGCAACAACAGTACTATATGACGATCAATTCTGATGGACATGGCTCTCTTCAACAATGAAATGTTTCAAACCACCTCCAATTGTTCACTGAAGAAAGCCATATACAGGGGGCAGCTAGGTGGCGCAGTGGATAGAGCACCAGCCCTGAAGTCAGGAGGACCTGGGTTCAAATATGACCTCAGACACTTAACATTCCCTAGCTGTGTGACCCTGGGCAAGTCACTTAACCCCATTTGCCTCAGCAAAAAGCAAAAAAAAAAAAAGAAAGCCATATACACCCAGAGAGAGGGATGTGAAATGTGGACTACTACATAACATTCTCATACTCCTTGATTGATGTTTGCTTACATTGTGTTTCCTTTATCTGATATATCGTTTGTGTAGATAAGATTTTTCTTGCACAACAATGATAAGTTTGGAAATATATATACATATATTCGATTTGCCAATATTTTAACATAATTAACATGTAGCGGATATCCTGCCATCTAGGGGAGGGGTGGAGAGTTGGGGGGAAAAATTTGTAACGGAAAGCTATGTAAGGGTTATTGTTGAAGAATTACCCACGCATATGTTATGCAAATAAAATAAAAAAAACAAATAATTTAAAAAAATATATGAAGGGAAACATTTATGCTTTATAAGCATATATATATGCATCTTTATAAAAGAAAGCATTATATAAAATGGATAATTTTGATAGCATTAAATTAAAAAAGTTTGCCCAAACAAAATCAGTGTAGCCAAAATTAGAAGAAAACCAGGAAATTGGAGATATTTTTCATAGCAGGTTTCTCTGATAAAGGCCTCTTTTTGCAAATATTTAGAGAATGAGTCAAATTTATGAGAATACAAGCTACTCCTCAATTGATAAATGTTCAAATGATATATAAACAGGTAATTTTGGGGTGAAAAATCAAAGCTATCTATAGTCATGTGAAAAAAATGCTCTAAATCATTGAATTGATTAGAGAAATGCAAACAGAATGACTAACCTGACAGAAAAGGAAAATGACAAATACTGGAGAGGATGTGGAAAAATCGGGACCCTAATGCATTGTTGGTAGAATTGTGAACTGATCCAATTATTCTGGAGAACTATGCCCAAAAAGGCTATAAAACTATGCATGCTCTTTGACCTGGCGATACTAGTACTATGCCCCAAAGAGTTCAAAGAAAAATGGAAAGCATCTATAGGTGCAAAAATAGTCATTGCAGCTCTTTTATGATGGCAAGAGTTGGAAATTGAGTGGAAGCCTATTAATAGAGGAATGGCTGAACAAATTGCCGTATATAACTGTGATGAAATAATTATTGTGCTGTAAAAGATGATGGTTTCAGAAAAACCTGGGAAGATTTATATGAGCTAATACAAAGTAAAGTGATCGGAAGCTGCAGAACATTGTACATTGTAATAGCAATAGTGTAGCCAAATTAACTATGAATAGTTCATTCTGATCAATATGGTGATCCAAGGCAGTTACAAAGTACTTACAATGAAAAATATTATCCACCTCCAGAGAAAGAACGAATAGAGTCTGAATGCAGATTGAAGTACACTTTTTTTACTTTAGGATTTTGCTTTTTAGTCTCTTGCAGTGTTGTAAATCTGTTTTGCATGACTTCACGTGAATAACCTATCAAATTGCTTTTCATCTTAGGGAGGGGTTAGGGGAGGGAAGAAGGGAAAGAATTTGGAACTCAGAATTTTAATAAGATGAATGGTAAAATTTTTTTACATGTAATTGAAAAATATTTAATTAAAAAATAAGAATATATTGGGACAGGAAAGCCAAGTGAGGCTCTCATCAAATCACATTGATCATTTACACTAAAACTCCAATCTAATGGCATCTTGAACCGGACCTCTCTCCATTCCCTTGTCTGCTCCAGGTATTCCCTCTCCCTTCATGGAAATGAATGTTGCTTTGGCAAGAGTTCCTAAAAGACCAGAAGCTACTGAAATTTCATCTTATTAAGGTCCTCCAGTCCTCAGACTAAGGAGGGCATATTAAATGTCCTTTCCAATGAATATTCAAGTGCTCAGCAGAGTCTCTCTCTTGTTCTGACTATCATAATGTGATTTTGAAGGAAGTGTAATGTTGTAAAGGCTCCATTATTGGCTTTTTACATTTCTTATTCAAGCCTGAATACTAAAAATGAAATGTCTTGACTTTTTGGTATGCTTACCACTACAAAATATCATTGCATATCCAAATGCTTGAGAACAAAAGGACAGTCTCTTTGTCTAAGACCTAGTCTTTCCTTACATAGAGACAGTAAAATCTAATTTGGTGATGATCTTTTAGTCCAGAAGCTCAGTTGGGAGAGTCTGAATACATCTATAATAAACTGAATTACTTTTCTATCAACTTTCTCTTTTTCCTTTTTACTGATGCCCTTTTCTTCGTTTATATCACTGCTTTTTCTCAACAACTCCCTCCCTCCTCCCACCACAATAAAACCCGATAAGCATAGTCAGGCAAACAAGTCAACGTCTCGGCCACGTCTAAAAATGTAGACCTTTTTCTGTACCTCTAGTCTCCCATCTCTTGACCAAGAGGTAACATTTGTATTTTACCCACGGTCCTCTGAAGTAATGATTGGTTTGTGTATTCATTAACATTCTAAAATCTGTCAGTGTCATTTGCTTTACATTAGTTGGTTATAATGTAAAGTCTGTTTCTGGTTCTACTTACTTTTTACATCACGTCATGAGTCTTCTCAAATTTCTCTGAATTCTTCTATTTGTTATTTTTTAATGGCACAATAATATCCATATATCAATTCGATTGTCCATTTCCAAATTGAGGAATACCCACTTTCCTTCTAGTTCTTTGCTACTACAAAAGGTTCTGATTTTATATATAATATATATATATATGTATATATGTATATATATAATATATATGTATATATACATGTATGTGTGTATATACATATATATATATATGTTTTTGTATGTGTGTGTGTAATGGTATAGGCCTTTTTCCTATGTCTTTTGCTTCCTTTGGATATATACCCCATTGGGGCATTAACAGGCCAAAGAGCACCATTTGGTAACTTTTCTAATATAATTTTAAATTGATTTCCAGAACAGTTGGATTAATATTCAGTATTCCCATAGTGTATTAGTGTGTCTGCTCTCCCACATTTCCTCCAATAAATACCGTTTTCATCATTTGTCAACTTTGCTAATATTATGGGTGAAACCTTAGGTTTGTTTTAACTTATTTATTTGTGTTTCTTTCAAATGGTTGCTGTAACTTATATTTTTTTCCTTTGAAGAAATACTATTTATTAGGGATTCTATTGCTTTTCCTGAGTAAGGTAGATGGCAGGCAACTTTTTTTTTTTCAGATTCCCTTTCCTTATTATTAAGTGGGAGTGTTTGCTGTCAGTTTGAGTAAAGCTAGCCTTCATCCTCAAGACCTTTGTTTACATTACTTGACCCATTACTTTGTTTGGATTAACCATGTGGTCTTGAGCTTAGTTATAGGGAAGAGGTGTCAAACATATGCTCCCAGGGCAAGATGAGGTCCACAACACTCTCAAGTGCAGCTGAGCCAAATTAAAATGCAACTGGAAAATGTTTAACAAAATAGATAAAAATACAGTAAGACAGATAATATCACACTTTAAATTGGAATCAATAAAAGCCCCTCCACTCCAACTCTGGGATTTTGATATATGGTTTAGTGACCCCTGTTTCTGTTTCACTTTGACCCAATACCTCTGGTGTAAGTAAGGGATAAGAAGGCACATGAGATACACTTTATCCTCAAAGAACTTGAAATCTAATTGAGGTCTAAGAAAAGCAAATAATGTGATTGAGAATACAATAAATACATTAATAAAGATACAAAAAAATTCAATGAGCATTCAGAAGAAGGGAGGGATGACTTCTGATGGGGAGGCTTTATAGAAGGTCATTTTGAACTCAGCTTCCGCCATGATTGGATTGTAATTAGTTAGATGTGGGGTGGAAGTCAAGGGAGGAAAAGCAGACTGAGAAAAGAAAAAGTAGGGAAATGTGGGATAGTCTGGTGAATGTTGAAAAATTCACTTTGATGACAACCTCTATGTACAGAGATGAGCTGGGAACTATAGGTTGAGGGCAGCTCATATAGATTCCATGTCTGGCAGGTACTTTTTTAATTACTTAAAATTACAGATGCTTAAAGGGTTTTTCAGTAATGGATACTTCATCCACTAATAAGATCATTCAAATCTTAATAAATGTATAATTTCTATCGCACCTACTATATGCCAGCACATGTGCTAAGGGCTTTTTAGAAATGTTCTCTCATCTGATCTTCACAACAACCCTGAGAGGTAGGTGCTATTATTGTCATCTTCATTTTGAAGTTGAGGAACACAGAGGTAAATGACTTGCCCAGGATTACATAGCTATTAATTGTCTGAGTTTGGATTTGAATTCAGGATTTCTTGACTCCAGGCCCAGTGAGCCACTTAACTGCCTAGATGGTTCGAGAAAGTTGTTTTAGCCTCCCAATTCATCCCCTGCTGGCTTATCTTATGCTGCTAAACTTCTCTACTTCTAGTCATGTTGAAAAAATGCTATCCTGATGATGAGCCTTCCTCTGAACTTAGCTTTTCAGATGGCAAACATATATTCCAGAAATGGGTTCGCCCTCAAAGCCCTTCTGCTTGGTGAAGCAGCCAGAGCTCACTCTCCAATGGCATAACAGGAAGTACACAGGTGTGGCTTTTTTTGACTCAGGAAATTGGCTCGGGAAAGAAGTCATGTCATAGGGTCCCTATCCCTGGCCTAAAATCTGGGGATAAGGTAATTTAGTATCTGGCAAATAGCAGATTGTCTGATTAACACGAAAAGAGAGGTGTTGGGAATTGAACTCTTCATTTATGGGGACTCTTTCAAACCACATGGCTCATACTTTCTCGTCCTATGTGATCCTCATCCGTGTTTGCCCCCCAAATCCTCCATAAGGGCTCCTACCAATACTTGGGAGGCCTTGCTCTTGTTACTTTAATATCTTAGGGGTTACAGATATACTACTCAGGGCAAGTTGGAGTCAGTCACAAATGGATAAAATTGAACTCTGTCGTAGAGTCTCTGCTTGAAAAACCAAACACTCGATTGAAGATTTAGAATTCATTTGGAAGCCAGAGTCTGTTTTATATAATACATATTTTCATGTTTTCTTTCTTCAAAGATGCTTTGATTAAAAAAAAAGTCTTTACTTTGGCATGGGCATGCCATTTGGGGTTTGCAAGTCCACTTGCAACAGAGCTTCAAGTTGGATCTTTTATTTTGAACAAAGCCTTTGAAAATACCATGAGACACTTGACCAGTTGTGTTTCGCTGAAGGCTCTTTGAAGTGAGGTTTGAGTCTTGTTTGTACAACGGGCAGTTGGGAAACTTTGCAATTGGCGGAGCAGATCAAAACCTACTCATTTGTGTTCTCCATGAAGCGGATCTAGCATCTACCGCTGAGCATTCATTCTCTCCCAATCGAAGGAAGGCGTTGGGCCTTAAGAACTCTGAATTGTTTTCAGTGTTCAAAGTTACTGGGGGTAATGCAGTCTGGACTCAGCACCTAGCTGCTTATTTAATGTCTTTGTAGAGCTTAGGTTGAACTAATCATATCCCCATTTCTCTGTAGGAAGGCTCTTAATGAGCTAAACTATTCTACTAGAGTTTTTGCTAATACCATAGAGAAATAAATGAAATAAGTGGTAAGGAATTGGTTAGGATTCTAACCTTTTTATAATTTCTTTTTACAAACAATGTGGGTGTATGCAATACAAATGGTAAGTCTTTTCTTTTTTGTTAAAAGTGGGTCTTTGGTTAACTTGATTTTGATAATGCTTTCTGTAACAATCTCCTGTCTGAAAAGTTGAAAGTGCTGTATTGTAAAGCTCAGATATAGATTTCTGTAGTACTGTTACCCTGAAATTATATATAGTGCACTGCAGTCTAAGAGCTCCAGGTGCTTCTATATCATTGATCCTGGCTATTGGCCGAGACACTGTCTCTTAGCACAGAAACTTTTCAAAGGGTAGGCCTTGGAGAACAGATATTGGCAGGTCATGTGAAGCTGAGAAGGAAGGTCCCCGGAAGGGACCTCAGTTCCCAGTGAGTGACTTGTGCTTGGGCAGCTTTGTCTTGCACAGTGCTTGGCACAAAGTAAATACTGGCAAATGCTTTTTCACTCATTGTCCTTGGATGATATAATGGCTAAATACAGGGGTTCATCCTCAGAATGACAGTCACCTGGGCCTGGAGTTTTGTGGCCACAGAAACTCTCCAACTGTCCCCCCAAAACACTGGAAGCCATGTGGTCTGCATCTGGAGGGAAATCTGCATGCTAATGAAACCGTGGCTTGCTGAGAGGGATGGGATAGTCAGAAAAGCACTGGATTTGGGGTCAGAGAGTCTGTGTTTCAGTCTCTCCTTGACTACTTTGTGATCTTTGTGACTTTTGTGAATGTAGCTGAGTTACTTAGAACCTCAGTCTTTTCATCTGTAAAAGAAAGTGTCTTTCAGCTCCAGCTCTTGTGGGTGACTTTGAAGAAGTCACTTCTTCATGGGCCTCAGTTTCTTTCTCTGTAAAATGATGGGATTGGACTACATGGTCTCTCAGGTAACCTTATAGCTCCAGGTGAAGTATATTGTGCTCCTTTGTGGCTTTGATGTACCTGAAAATCATTTCTTGGGCAGCAGTAAGATCTGAATTTGAATCCTAGTTTCATGGATGTGGAACCAGAAATACAGAAAGGTTTAGTGACTTTTCTGTCCATGGTTATTCATCAAGATATGTATGATTAGAATTCTGCATGTTGTAGTAGATGGAGTGCTGGATCTAGAGTCAGACAAGTCTTGGGTTCAAACCTTACCTCCAGCACTTAATACTTATATAACTCTTGGTAAATCACTTTAATTTTGTGTGTCTTGGTTTCTTCATCTGTGAAATGAGAGAATTGTATTCTTCGCTCTCTGAGGTCAATGAGCTCTCTCTAATCTATGATCCTGTGACTCCTAGTGGGACAGCCAGTGGGCTAAGAGTCCCCGCTCAGGAGTTCAGATATCCTTGAACTTTATTTTTTGCAACAGCTTTGTTACGGCCAATTTCCATCCTTTCTGGGTTTCCATTGTTGAGCTTTGCTTGATTAATGGTCTGATGTCCGGACATATTTTCATTGGAAATAGATTTGCAATGCCTTCTGAGTGACAGATGAAAGTGTCTCTCTTTTGATGTGATCCCCTGCCCGCCTTGGCAATGGGAATCACATAACACGGCTCTTCTCTTTTTTAATAAGCCATGCTCTGTATGGAGCTGGTGGTGACTGAACATTGGATAAGGATTTTAAAATGTGTTTCATTTATGTTGTCACCGGCATTGGTTTGGGAATGAGCTTCCTGTGAAAGAGACGGAAAGTTCCCTTCTCCCCACTATATTTCCGAAGACCCCGGGCACCTGGCACACAGCCTTTGTTCCCTGTTATTGATGTTTTAAGAGGAAGCCATTCATTCACTGAGCAGACATTTGCCGGGCACTTCTTGCCTTCAAACACTGGGCTCTGCCTACTATAGAAGTGTACTAGGCTGTGTCCTTGCCCTCTAGAAGCTTATGATCTTCTTGTACAGGTGATATTGTCACACTCTAGCAGGGAAATAATGAGGAAGCTGCCACTTGAGGAAATCATAAGGAAGAGAGGGAGAAGGAGTCTCTTCGTCAACTGTTATCAGGAGGTTCAGTAAAAGGAAGAGCTTTGGGCTTGGAGTGAGATGGTAATAATTATAGCTGAATGAATGAATGAATGAATGAATGAATGAATGAATGAATGAATGAAAAGTATATAAGGGCTTACTATATGCCAAGAATTGTGCTAAGTGTTGGAGATACAAATACAAAAAAAAGCATGATCCTTGCCCTTTGTGGTTGTATAGTCATGTCTGATGCTCTGTGGCATTATTTAGGGTTTTCTTGACAGAGATTTTGGAGGGGTTTGCCATTTCCTTCTCCAGTTCATTTGAAAGATGAGGGAACTGAGGCAAACAGGTTGAAGTGACTCACCAAAGGTCCCATAACTAGGAAGTGTCTGAGTCAGTCACATTAGAACACAGGACTTCTTGACTCCAGGCCTAGATCTCTATCCACTGCAGCACCACATAGCTGCCTTTTTAGAAGATTACATCCTAATGAGGGGAAACAACACATACTGGGGAGTGATATCTAGGGTAGGGCTTATGGGCTTCTGACTTCAAGTCCTGTGCTGCATCTACTGATCCATGATGAC
>JAJPUD010001275.1:235647-273954 GCA_023553655.1 Myrmecobius fasciatus
GAGGGAAGGAAGGGAAGGAGGAAGGAAGAAAGAAAGGAAGGAAGGAAGGAAGAAAGGAAGGAAGAAAGGAAGGAAGGAAAAAAGGAAGGAAAGGAGGTAGGGAGAAAGAGAGGGAAAGAAGGAAGGAACAGGGAAGGAGGGAGGGAAGGAAGGAAGACAGGGAGGAAAGGAAGGAAGGAGGTAGGAAAGGAAATCGCTATTTTAGAATTTAGGAAACTGAGGCAGACCAAGGTTAAGTGACTTGCCCTGTATCATACAGCTAGTAAGTTTCCCCCCTTTTTTTGAAGGCAAACATGCTTAAATGACTTCCCCAGGGTTACACATCTAGTAAATATCTAAGATGGGATTTGAACTCCAGTTTGCCTGACTCCATGCCCCACCATGCTATGCTCTGTTCCACCTAACTGCCTAATTAGTATGTGCTGAAATTCAAGACATGTCCTGTTAGACACTCTGGGGTTATATAGATTTGAGGGCTTTGGTAGGAAGGCGGTAAAGTCCCTCTACCAGGAAACTCTTAGTTGTGACGGAAAGAAGGAGTTCCTTGTGTTGTTCCAGCAAGGTGCAAGTTCCTCAGCTAGTCACTTAACATCTCCCAGGCTCATCTGTAAAATGAGGATGATAGTTATATTTATCTCACAGTATAGATGAGATAACATACAGTGATTTGCAGACTTTACCACACTTTTTTTTTTTTTTGCTGAGGCAGTTGAGGTTAAGTAACTTGCCCAGGGTCACACAGCTAGGGAATGTTAAGTATCTGAGACCAGATTTGAACTCAGGTCCTCCTGACTTCAGGGCTGGTGCTCTATCCACTACACCACTTGGCTGCCCCCCAATGCTAGCTCTTATCATCAAGTCTCATTCCTTTTTCATAAACTCAAGCATTCTTCTGACTACGTTTCTCATCCATCTTCAGCCAGAATTCTAACCATTTCCCAGTTTTCTTGCTAACTGTTGCTTTCTAATAGTGAGTAGACTAATTGGTCACAGATTCCAAGCAAAGCAAATCCCACAGATTTTCCCATGTGGAATGAGGGAATGGGAGTCAGAGGATTTTGTTTCAACTCCTGGCTATGTGGTATAGCATCCATATGTCTGTAGCCAAAATATGTCACCCCTATTGCCCTTGGTTTCCTTTTCTATGAAATGAATGGTTTTGACAAGATGTTTGAAGCCTCTTCCATCTCCAAATCTATGACCCTCTATGTGTCACTGGCTAAATCACGGTCTCTCACTGGTCTCAGTTTCCTCCTCTGTAGGATGAAGGCATTGGCTAGACATCCTCACAAGTCTCTTCTAGCTTTAGCACAATGAACCTATGCTCAGATATCTTGTGCAATGTGTTGCCCCAAGGTCTAGACTAGATCTCGATAATCTTTATATATTGTTATTTGTTTTTCATTTTTCCAAGAGAACTCATAACATCACAGGGTGATGACTGGTGAGTGAATTGGATTTGAGTGAAGCAGAGTTGTCAGCATGACTCTTCCACACTCACTGGAGTTCAGTGGCAAGGCAAAATTCAGAACAGCTGGTGATGGTCCAGGATGTAGTAGATGACTTTGGCGTCTCTTAAGTTGACCAAGTTCTGAGCAATCCATAGCACGTATCTCACCTACCTTCATGGATCATATGTATATGATGTATGAAGAGATTATCTGAGAAAGGACCAGCTCTTGCTTGAGTTTTCCATTTGTTTTCAATAATTGATCCAAAATGTATCAGGGTTAATTATGGGGCCTGGATCTGATCACTTATTTCTTTGGCATAGGAAATTCTTGGTGAGGACCTTCCCTTGCCATTGAAAGCTGATATGGTCTTTGCAATTTATAGTCTTAATACAGGAGTTCCTAATTTGAGGTCTGCTAATTTGCATTTAAAAATTTGGTAACTATATTTCAGTAGAACTGATTTACTGGGTATTCCAATGCATTTTGTTTTATGCATTTCAAAACTTTATTCTGAGATGTACTTCATAGGCTTCTCCAGAACGCCAGAGGGAAAAACAATGAACAATCCCTGTCTTAGAAAGTTTTCCAGGTTTTGAGAAGTTAAATGACTTGCCCAGAGTCACACAGCCAGTAAATACCTGCAGGACTTGAATCCTAGCTTGGAGGCTATTGTTTTCCATTATGATATGATATTTTTTTATTTAATATTTTATTTTTTCCTCAATTACATATAAAATATTTTTAACATTATTTTAAAAAAAGTTTGATTTTCCAAAACCTTTCCCCATCATTGAGAAGACAAGCAATTTGACATGAATTAGACATGTGTATTCATACAAAACACACCTCCATGCAAATCATTTTATGAAAGAAAACAGACAAAAAACCCCAAGAAAAATAAAGGAAAAAAAGAAAAAGTATCTTTGCTCTGCATTGAGGCTCTACCAGTTCTCTCCCTGGAGATGTACAGCATCTTTCATCATAAGCCCCACAGAATTGTCTTAGATCACTGCATTGCTTAGAATAGCTAAGTTCTTCAAAGTAGATCATCATACGATATTGCTGTTACTGTGTACAATATTCTTCTGGTTGTGCTCATTTCACTTTGCATTAGTTCATTTAAGTTTTTTTCCAGGATTTTCTGAGAGCATCCTGCTCTTCATTTGTTAAAATTTAATAGTGTTCCATCACAGGCATATACAACAACTTGTTCAGCCATTCCTCAATTGATGGATATCCCTTCAATTTCCAATTCTTTGCCACCACTAAAAGAGCTACTATAAATATTTTTGTACAAATAGGTCTTTTTCCTTTTTTGTTTTTATCTCTTTGGGATATAGAATGAGTAGATATATTGCTTGATAAAAGGGTATCCTTTGCTTTATAGCTCTTTGTATATAATTCAAAATTGCTCTCCAGAATAGTTGAATCAGTATATAACTTCACCAATAGTACATTAGTGTCCCGATTTACCCACATCTCCTCCAATATTTGTCATTTTCTTTTTCTGTCATATTAGCCAATCTGACAGGGTTAGCTCAGAGTTGTTTTAATCCACATTGCTATAATCAATAGTGATTTAGAGCATTTTTTCCATGATAGCTTTGATTATTTCATCTGAAAACTGCCTGTTCATATCTTTTGACCATTTATCAATTGAAAAATGGCTCTTACTTAAACTCGACTCAGTTTTCTATGTTTGAGAAATGAAGTCTTTGATCATAAAAGGGAAAAAGGACCCACATGTGCAAAAATGTTTGTGGCAGCCCTTTTTGTAGTGATAAGGAACTGGAAACTGAATGGATGTCCCTCAGTTGGGGAATGGCTGAATAAGTTGTGGTATATGCACGTAACGGAATATTATTATTATGAGCAGGCTGATTTGAGAAAAGCCTGGAGAGATTTACATGAACTGATTGCTGAGTGAAGTGAACAGAAGCAGGAGAACATTGTACACAGTAACAGCAAGATTATGTGATGATCAACAGTGAGGGACTTGGCTCTTCTCAACAATGCTGTGATTCAGGACAATTTCAATAGGTAGAGATGCCATCCACATTCACAGAGAGAACTATGGAGACTGAATGTGGATCAATGTAGAGTATCTTCATTTTTTAAAAGTATGTCTTTTTTCCTTTTTTTCCCTTTTGGTCTGATTTTTCTAGCACAGCATGACAAATATAGAAATATGTTGAAAATGATTACACGTATTTAACCTACATCAGATTGCTTGCTGCTTGGGGAAGGGGGATGTGAGGGAGAGAGAAAATTTGGAACACAAAGTCTTACAGAAATGGATATTGAGACTTGAAGTTTTTATCAGAGTAACTCACTGTAATTTGTTTTTCACAGTAATGATTACCAACTATGTATTTCCCTCCAAGCGATTTTCCATTTCTTTGTCCTACTCTCTCTCTCCTTTTACCGTGTTCATTCTCAAAATTGTTTTGCTTCTGACTTTTACCTCTCCCAAGATGCCCTCCCTTCTATCAGCTTTCTCCTTTTACTTATAACCATTCTCTACCTACTTAAGTGTATGGTAAGATTTTATACCCAAGTGTGTATATTATTTCTTCTTTAAGTCACTTCCCATGAGGTTCATGTGTACCCCTTTCCACTTTTCCCATTTTCTCCTCCACTTTAAAATCCCTTTGAGGCCTCTTTTATGTCAGATAGTTTATCCCATTCTACCTCTCTCTTTCCCCTTCTCCAGGTGCATTATTCTTTCTCATTCCTTAACTTTATATTTTAATATACTTACCATCACAACTCATACTTCCCTAATAATAAAAAAGGTTAAAAAATTAAAAAAAAATAAAAATTAAAAAAATTTTAAAAAAGGTTTTAGGGGTTATAGATATCATTTTGCCATGTAAGAATAGAAACAATTTAGTCTTAGTGAATCCCTTATGATTTCTTTTTCTCGTTTATCTTTTCATGCTTCTTTTGTATCTTGTATTTAAAAGTCAAATTTTCTGTTCAATTCTGGACATTTCATCAGTAATGCTTGCAAGTCCTCTAGTTTATTGAATATTCTTTTTTTTCCTGAAGGATTATACTCAGTTTTACTGGATAGATGGTTTGTAGTTATAATCCCATCTCTTTTGTCCTTTGGAATTTCATATTCCAACCCCTCTGTTAGTTTAATGTAGAAGTTACTAAATCTTATGTTATCCTGACTAGCACCACAATATCTGATTGGGTTTTTTTTTGGCTGCTTGCAGTATTTTCTCTTTGATATGGGAAGCCTGGAATTTTGGCTATAATATTCCTGGGAGCTTTCATTTTGGAATCTCTTTCAAGGGGTGATGAATGGATTCTTTCCACATCTATTTTATATTCTGGTTCTAGAATATCAGGATAGTTTTCCTTGAAAATTTCTTGAAAGATGATGTCTAGGATCCTTTGTTGATCATGACTTTCATGTAGTTCATAAAGTCTTAAATTCTCTCACTGGAATCTATTTTTCAGATCTGTTGTTTGTCCAGTGAGATATTTCACATTTTCTCTTCTTTTCATTCTTTCGATTTTATTTGATTGTTGCTTGATGTCCTCTAAAATCATTAGCTTCCACTTGCACAATTCTAACTTTTAAGGAAACATTTTCGTTAATGAGCTTTTGTACTTTTTAAAAAAAAACTTAGCCAATTCTACTTTTTAAGGAGTTCTTCAGCGATTTTTTCATATCTTTTTCTATTTGGCCAATTCTACTTTTAAGATGTTATTTTCTTCAGTATTTTTGGTGCCTCCTTTACCAAACTGTTGACTTTTTCCCCTATGGTTTTCTTATATCACTCTCCTTTCTCTTGCCAACTTTTCCTCCACCTCTCTTATTTGATTCTAAAAATCCTTTTTGAGTCCTTCCATGGCATGAGACCAATTCCCATTTTTCTTTGAGATTTTGAATGCAGGAATTTTGACTTTGTTGTATTCTTCTGAGTGTGTATTTTGATCTTCTTTGTCACCATGGTAACTTTTTATGGGCAGATTCTTTTCTGTTGTTTGCTCATTTTTCAATCTGTTTCTTGACTTTTAAGACTTTTTCTACGCTAAAGTAAGGCTCTGCTTCCCCAGTGGTGTCGGCACTATCCCACGTTTTCAGGAAGTAATTTTTGGGACTTGCAAGTTTTTGGCCCTTCTAAAATGGCATGATTTAGGAGAGATTTGTTTATTACTCTACTGTACTGTGCACTTGATTTGTGAGCAACCACAGGCATTCTCTTCAGCCCTGGAACTTTAACCAGGGTTCCTGTTCCTTTGTGGCCAGGAACTCTGCTGTCTTCTCTTCACACTGAGATTAAGACCCAGGACCACACCCAAGTTGCAAGTATAGACAATGCAACAGAGTCCTGCCCCTGATGCCAGCAAAGGGACTCCTGTAATCTCCTTCTAACCAATTGTTTGATTCCTTTACCATCTGTAGGCTGAGAGATCTGGAAACTTCCACTGCTGCCACTGATTTAGTTTCCCCACATAATATAGTGTTTTTCTAATATTAAATCCAACTGACAACTAAATTAAACTAGAAAAAATGAAAAAAAAAAACCAAAAACTCTATGTCCTACTTCTCTTTCCCAATGTCTGAGATCCTTGCTGACCCACAAACAGAAAGCAATTCTACCATTCCTATATTTATATGAAGAGTGAGTGCTGGGGGAGGGGGTATCGTTGATTGATCTACTAATTGGTGGCTACTTTCAAGAGTCTGCTACATATGTATTCCTGGGGAATAGGGAGGGTTCATCAATAGAAGAGTCCCACTCTAGGTGACAAAAGCAATTCCCCCTTGGTGTTACAAGGCTCAGCCCCAATGCTAATACTGGAAGATTTCTCTGCTATGTTGCATTTAATGGCCTAACTTGATAAATAGCCTGCTCTTGAACTTGCTTTCTGCAGTCCTCCTGTATCTTCTTGCAGAAAGATAGGTTAGTTGTAATGTAGATATAAAACAGGACAGCAAAGCTCATAGAGAATTTCTCCACTTGTGAATTTTTCTAAGGAAGTAGGTCACTCTCTAACAGCAAGACTTTCTTCCTATCAAATGGATATGTTAAATTGGGAAGAATTTTTGAAGGCGATGTTGCACTTTCATTGCTTTAAAAAAAACATCACTTTGTTTTATCGTGTTGCTCAGTGGAGGGTTCACCAAAATATTACTCAGAATCTCCTGGCAACTGAAGAGCAGCATCTTTCCTCCAATTAGCCTTTGAATGAGCAGTATAGCTGAGATGGCTGTACATTTCTTGATTTTGATTGAGTACAAAGTTCTAGCTACCTATATAACATTTCAGCGTATCTCACCATATGTTAAATAAAGAAATATGCAATAATTTAATTTTTGTAATATTTTATTTTCCCCAATTACATGTAAAAACAATTTTAATGTTCGTTTTTTTTTAAATTGACTTCCAATTGCTCTCCCTTTTTTTCTCCCTTCCTCCAATGGGAAGATAAGTAATCTGATATGTTATGCATGTGTAGTCATACACAACATATTTTCATGTTAGTCATGTTGTGGGAAAAAGAAACACAGACCAAAATACCCCAAGAGAAAATAAAAGTAAAGAAAAATATACTTATATCTGCATTCAGACTCTATCAGTTGAAATGTACAATATTTTAAGACACAGCATACAATTAGTGGTCTATGTGAACATAGTCATCCTTGTCATGAGGTTTCTCAAATCTTTATGGTATATTCTTAAGTCTATTGAACAATGGAATGTTGAACTCCCATGACAGGAATTCACTCCACTTATAGGATTTGCACCCTACCAGTGATTTAGTAATTAAAAAAATAATAAAAGTAGCTACCATTTATAAAGTACTTTAAAGTTTGCAGAGTACCCTACATATGTTTTCTCATATGATTCTTGAAAGTTCCCTATGAGGTAGGTGCTATTATTATCTCCATTTTATAGTTGAGGAAACTTAGGCTAGGAGATGTTAAATGACTTGCCTAAGGTAACATAGCTAGGGAGTTAAGATTTGAATCCAATTCTTCCTGACTTTATATCCAGTGTCGAGTTCACTAATTCCTAGTAAATGAATTTTGAAGTACAGGGAAGTTAATGATTTGCTCAATCAGGCAGCTAATGAGTGTCAGATTCAAGGTTTCAGTCTATATGTGTATATATACATAGATGTTCCTTATAAATATTATTATATATTATTTATATACATGTGTATATATGCATCTATATTTATATATGTGTGTGTATATTCCTGATATTGTTAGTTACATTGATTTTTTTTTTTTACTCCAAGAGATTTGAAAGAAATAAAAGGATCATACATTGAGCATACATGCTGCAGTATTTCAAAAATCTTTGGGCTATAAGTCAGAAGATCTGGGTTCAAGAATGCCATTGCCAGTTTTCACCATGAAAAAATCTAGTTCCCTCTCTATTAAAGGCACTGCTTGTCTTTCTCTATAAGATATATGAAAGACAGTGTTCTCCTTAACCTTAGATCTTTTCAGAGACAATTTTGCCTAAGAGAAGGAGAGAAAAAGATTTAATGAGCACAGGCAAGCGCATGGACCTTGGGGAAAATTTCTAGCTCGGGAAAAACATATGCAAATTTCTCAAAAATGACTTCTCTAATTTTTGAATATGATTCTGTAAAGAATCAGGTATACTAGCAAAAATAGAACTGACTGACCAGTTGAGACTTGTTTTACTTAATACCCAGCTGGGCTGCCCCTAAAGGTCCAGAAAAGTATGGGAACAGAAGCTTAAGACCAGGTAGGAAAGCCCTCTATAAACAATCAGCAGGCATTGATGAGCCATGTGCTAGTTATGTGCCAGTCTCTGAAGTTGCCATCTCTTCTCTCAAAGGACTGGTTCTGCTAGGGGGACACAGTCTGTAGGGAGCATATGAGGCAGTGGGGGCCAGCCTAAGCAGCTTTGGTCTAGGCAGAGGAGGGCGTACTTTTAAGAAACAGTAGCAGAGTTGAGTCGATTATTATTCCCAGAGCAAGAAATGGAAAACAAAAAGGTAGATGGCAAAATGCCCATGATAGCTAGCTCCTGGTATCTTGAGGAGATGATAAAAAAAATTAGCACTGGATGCTATGCTGTACTCCAAATTTAAAAAAAGGAGAAAAGAGGAAGTGAGAGAGAGCTCAGAAGATGTGGGGGGTCTTCAAGACCAGCTCACTCCCTGGAGTTGTCAGCGTATATATAAGTTTCTTCCTTCATATCACAGTCTAAGTACACTGTACAACCCTCCCTGAAGGGTTAGTGATAACATCAGATGGAATACAGGATTGGAAGGAAGAAGCCCAGAAATCAAATGTTGCCTTAGATGCTTACTAGCTGTGTGACCCTGCACAAGCCTCCCCAGTTTTTTCAGTTCCAAAATGGGTTTAATGAGAGCACCCACTAGTCCTCTGGCCTCCCATGGACACCTGCATTTCCAAGAAGTGTGATATTAGTACAATGCTCTGTAAACTTTAAGGCTGTTGTCATTATTATTTTAAAGCTTTCTAGCTCTGTGCCTTACATGAGTTCTGATGGCTTTGCCCCTCCTCCTTCCCCCTCCTCCAGCCACATACTTCTAAAAGGAGAAATCAGTTCTAAATTTAGAAAGAAAACATGACCTAGGAGAGTGGAAGCATGTCGTGAATTCATGGATGTGGGGCGCTGGATTTACAGTCGGGAAGATCTAGGTGAAAATCTTTCTTTATATATTTAGAGGTTATATGACTCTTAGCAAGTCATGTAACCCGTTCTGCTTCAGTTTCCTAATCTGTAAAATGGGGGGTTGTACTTGATAGCCTCGGAGGTCACCCCTGACCCTAAATTTATGGTACTATGACAAAATCAAAGAAATCCTGCTATGTAAACGGCAACAATAATTTTTCTTTTTAGCTTTAGGTCTAGCATCCAATGAATTTCCTATTTTGGTGGCTCACTGGCCTGCACTATGGATTGTTCTTCTTGAAATTGTAGATAGGAGCGGGGAGGGCCTCCTTGTTATGCTGGCTATTCCAAACCCTCATTGGGGAAAAACATCAATTAATGTTGATGTTGCTGCGCCCCCTCCCAAATGGTTAAGCAGGTAGGAATAATGTGGCTTCAGTTTCCCCATCCGCAAAGTGAGGAGCTCAGCCTAGATCTCCTCTCAGGGCCCCGTCCAGGTCTGATGTTCTATTATTCTATGTCTTTCTCTATCGACCATATTTTTTTCTTTGTTGTGGGTTTTCTTCAGTACAATAAGCACATTGTTTTCCTCGTGTGATTGTCCCTTTCCTAGGTGTTGCTAGAAAGTCACCCCCCTTTGAAGATTTCTTCAGCAAGCCAAGCGTATCGAATGTATTGTTGTTCCTGGCATAGAGTGCCAAAGGGCCTTATAAATTGGAATCTAAAGAAAAGGAGTCCAACCTCTCTTCGCCCTTTTCCAAGCAGACCTTGAAGTTCATGGCTAGACTTGTAGAGGTTCACTTTTAAATGCGTGATGAAGGGCGGCACTGGGGACAGCGTTGAGTCTGCCGCTGCTGGGACCATAGGCTCCGTACGCAGCAGTTTCAGTTTTCCTTGACTCTCATAAAAAGAAAAAGGGCATTTATAAATAGCTAACTAACAAACCTTAAATCCCAGAGATACGTCTAACCAACAATACAGCGTCGTCCACTCAGATCCCTCTCCTATGAGAGATTCATCCTATTAAAAGATTATAGTTACTACCTGGAGATCTCGACAGAGACCTCATCAAAGTTGAACCTTTTTATAACCCATAACCATTAAGGAATGAAACTGTTAAATAACCCCTGCCAGTCAGTCACAAGGAAAGACTATTAAACCTTTTATGTTGATGTGACCATTCCAGAAGTTAAAACACTTAATTCTATTAAAAGAGATAAATCTCTCTTCGAAATACAGGACACTCGGGGTATACATTAAAGGGTGTTCCCATTGTCACCATTGCCAAACTAGTTAAAGCTTTTGGGTCAAAAACCTAAACCCTAGGGTGCTACTGGATCCTATTCCTGACAGCTGCTTATAAGCCCTGAGTGTATATTCTCCTAGAGAATCAATTCAAAAACAAGGCTCTGCTCTTCCTCTGTTCCCCCCCCCCAATATTTCAAACTCACAGAATCTAATTCTAATTCAACTTCCATAAGAGAGCCTTCAGAAGCTTTCCACAGTTGGCGCAACCAGCCTTCTGAAGCTCTATTGGCTTGATTTCCAGCCCTTGCAATATAACATGGAACACTAGTTGGAATTGTCCCCAAATCTTCTGATCATGGAATTCCATGTTACCAATTAGACTGGACCCCCACTGTCCTGGTTGGTGAGGTGATAATGGAGGCCAAGGACACAAAAGAAGGGGGAGCACCGGGGTAGGGGAGGAGCCATCAAAGGCAGATCGGCTGACTGATAGCATTGAGCTAAACCTTCGGCGGGATGATTTTGGGGTAGATTTAGAAACATCCACTGGAAAATTCTGGACAAAACATGTTGTTAAGGAATCTGCAGGGTTAGTACAAGTGATAATCAGGGCTCCTGATTCTCAAAGGTTGCCCAAGAGGGGGGAAGAGAGGCTGAGGAAATCTAATGAGGCAATGAGAGCAAATAAGTATCATTATTACTTGATTATTATATCTGGCTGGCATGCTGTAATTTAATTTTGTTATGGCTTTTTGTCTCTTTGTTTATCATAGGGGCTGCAAAGTTATTGTGGAGAAGGTAGTTTTCAAGTAACACGATAGCAGTGGAAGGGCCTAAAGAATTCTAGTACCCCCACTTTTGTAGCTAGCTCGGCTGGGATATTTAAAACTGTCCTAATCCCCCAGTTCAGATAAGCTGATGATTTATATGGCCCTTCTACTTTTGCAATATTATTCTGTTATGTTTAGAATTCTTATCTATTTTATATGTCTAGAAGCTAGTCTTCTTAATAATTTATAGAATGAACTCTCTTGGGATTGTTGGGAGTCTGTCACCATTCAGTGATGGTTTTCCAGAGAGTTGACTGACTTTGACAGAAATTGATGTAGAGTATGTGTAAAGATATCCGGATACTCCATAAGTTGGATTCACAGTTCAGCTTGCCGGCTGGAAACAAATTTCAGTGACTGATTATCAAATGTATATGTCTTCTATAATTTTCCATAGATTCCAGTGAAATTGAATATGTTGATAGAGGGACAGGCATATGTGATTATTTGAAATCAGATCTAAAATGTATAACTTTTGCAATGGTCTTCCCGCATTTATAGAATACTCTCCCTACTCCCTTCTACTTCTTAGAATCCCTGACTTTGTTCAAAATGCAGATGAAACTTCACCTTCGGCACAAATCCTTTCACAATTTTTCTGGCCCCTTAGGACCATTTGCTGCTAAGGTCACCTTGTATCTACTGTCTATCTTGTATCTTATACATACTCACAATATTTATATACATGTTGTCTGTCCTATTAAAATGTAGTTCCTTGAAGGCGAGTCTGGTTTTTTTGTTTGTTTGTTTTGTTTGTTTGTTTTGTTTTCCTCGTTTAACAACCTCTCTGGGCAAACTTTCCTAACTTCTACTTGCTACGGTGGGTTATGACTAACTCTTCTCAGGGTTATAGGGATAACCTTGTGGGAGTTTAGCTTTTGTTACCATTATAAATGAGCCCTTATCTGGAGTACTCCTTAATATTGATCCACCAGCTGTCATTAATTACTTTTTACAAAAAAGGATATTTACTAAAAAAAATTATTTCAAGAGGGGCAGTTAGATGGTGCAGTGGATAGTGTGCCAGCCCTGAAATCAGAAGGACCTGAGTTCCAATCCCACTTCCGAAACTTAATACTTCCTAGCTGTGAGACCCTGGGCAAGTCACTTAACCCCAATTGCTTTCCCCCCCCCCAAAAAAAAAACTTCCTGAAAATTATATCAAGAGCAGTAGTTACAAGATGATTCTCTAATACCAGGAGGAACACTCTTCCCTCATGTATGTACAAAGTTTTGGAAAGAGTAGGCTGACTTTTTTTTTTTTTTTTGCTTTTTGCTGAGGCAATTGGGGTTAAGTGACTTGCCCAGAGTCACACAGCTAGGGAATGTTAAGTGTCTGAGAGCAGATTTGAACTCAGGTCTTCCTGACTTCAGGGCTGGTGCTCTAACCACTGCGCCACCTAGCTGCCCCTGTAGGCTGACTCTTAAAAAACAAAGGTAGTAAGGTACATATGAGAGAAAGATTAGAGCTCTGTGTATGTGGAGGGCTATTACTGTGTGACTTATGGCTCTGAGAGTTGTTTTCTATCTTTGTGGTATCCCCATCAGATTTGGTTAAGGGTAAAATAACAGAAACAGATGTATTATTTTGCTTTCTCAGTTGGGATGACTACTTGCAAAGGAGTCCATCTTATCTGATGGGTCAGTTCACTATGGGGTTTTCTTGACTTAACAGTGGTACTCACACAAGGGTACTGGACCAGGAGTCAGAAGCTCCACAAAATAGGAAGGATAATGTCAGCTACCCTTCCTGACTTTCAATGTTGCTGTGGAAAGAAAGTAAGATCCCTGGTGTGAAGGTACATTGCTCAGTTTCTTCCAAATCATATTTTGGGCATGCATATTGGATACTAGGATTCACTAATATCGAGAATTCCTGGTGAAGAAAGTCCCTCCACCAAGGCAGATCTGTCCCTATCTCTGTAAATTCAGTCTTGGAGAGTTGCCTGGAGCACCAAGAGAAAGAATGATTTGGCCAGAGCCTCAAAGTCAGTATTTATCAGAGGCAGGATTTGAATCCACACCTTCCTGACTTGGAAGCCTAGTTGCTGTCATTGTTGTTGTTCATTCTTTGTTTTTTAAAGAGGACCAATGGCATTGCCAAGTGATGTCTTGGTCAGAGGTGCACAAAGTCATCAGCTTCACTCTCTCTTCCAGGGCCATCGAAGTCCAGTGGCAAGACAAAAGTTAAGACATCAGTGATCTCAAAAAGCACTCCTCATTCTCATTGCTTCTCTTCAAAACTATGACACCTTTTAAAACAGTGAGACATCTATGACTGTGTCTATTGTCCTCCACCATGGCAATTGGGCTCAGGGTTTAGAGGTCACAGTTTTGGGTACAAAAGGCTTCAAGGAGTTGGAGGACCACCTGTGTAGTTATTCACACGTTTCATCACAAAGAGGTATTTATGGAAATCTAAGGATGATGGATTGGGCAGGAGCTGAGAGCATTTTTGCAGAATGGGCCAAAATGTCATCTACATCATGGTGCCTTAAAAGTTAATGTGCCTTGATGCAAACTAATGCAATTATGGTATTAAATTTTGCTAAAGATCGAAGGTGTTTGAAATTAAGCCAGAGCTGGAGTGCTCTAGCTCCGGAAAGTGAGTGTCCCATCTTTGATAAAGAGAAGACATAAACTAATCCCCATTGTGTTAATGGATGTTGCAACCTATTTTTTCAGCCTTTTTACTTTGTTTTTTCCTACCTTTTAAAATGTTTTATTGATGATTTTTGTGTTTTATGCTACTCTCACTTCCCAATTTCCCTCCCCCATTCTACTTTCTGGATTCTCTTCTTGCTCTACCTTCTCTCACCTCTTTGCAGTTGTTCACGCCTCTTATCTCATCACAGTTTGCACAAAATAGTTGCCTTTGGGAAGCTCCTCCCTTCCATATACGCATACATCTTTTTTTTCAAACTCTACCCTAATGTGTCACCTTTCATGGATTCCCCTAAATAAAATGGACCTCTCTCTTCACCGCTAAAAGCAGCTAAACTGAATAGCATTGTGGACAGAGCCCTAAGTCTGGAGTAGGAATAATTGAGTTCAAATCCAATCTCAGCCACTTATCTATATGACCCTGGAGAAGTTACTTAACTGCTGCGTACCTCAGCTAACTCAGCTATGAAATAGAGATGATGACAGTATCTACCTTCTAGGATTGTTGTAAGGATTGAATGAATTAATCTTTGTAAAGTGCTCAACATGGAGCCTGACATATATAAAATACAATATAAATGCTTCATCCTCCCTCCCTTCCTTCTTTCCTCCCTCTCTCCCTTCCTTCTTTCCTCCCTCTCTCCCTTCCTTCTTTCCTCCTCTCCCTTCCTTCTTTCCTCCTTTCCTTCCTTCCTTCCTTCCTTCCTTCCTTCCTTCCTTCCTTCCTTCCTTCCTTCCTTCCTTCCTTCTTCTCACAAGTTTCTACTTTGCAAAACAATCAAATTCTTCATTGCCTTGGACTTATTTGAAACCCCGTTTTTTCCCCCCAGAAGTCATGTTGTAAGCTTTGAAAGCAGGGGCTGTGCTATAACTAATGTTGTCTCCTCAGTGCCTAGCATACTCCTGTGTATACGATTGTAGTGTCAGAGTAGGAAGAAGACTTTCATGGACTTATGACCCTAGATCTATGGCTGGTAAAGACTTAAAGGTCATACTCCAATCCCTCATTTTAAAGATAAGGGAACTCAGGCTCAGAGAAGATAGTTTATTGTTTGTGGAATCGAATTAAACAAGTAGCTGTCACTTTACAGAATGACTAGGTGCCTTGTCTTAGGTGGAGGGTTACTGGCTGATAGTACTGGAAGACAAATTTCATCCCTTCCACAATTTTGCCACAGGATGGTCTTATAAGATGGTCATAATTTATCTTGGTCTAGGTGGTCTGAGTAGGGGAATATACTAGATTGTCTCTCACAGTTCATTCTCTCTGACTGTGCTGATGTTGTCCAAAAATGCAGCATGAGTATTCTTTATCTTTTTGTTTTTCTGTAACTTTTAGTATTCATTAGGAAGAGAATCAATGTTTAATGTACTACAATTTACAGGGGACACATAGATAATACATGATATATATGATTCCTGATTTGATTTTGGGCTGCAACTTGTCTCGGAGCAGCTAGGTGGCAGTGCAGTGGATAGAGTGCTGAGCACTAGTCTTCTGAAGTTCAAATCTGGCAGACACTGACTAGTTATGTGAACCTAGCCAAGTCATTTCGTCATCTGCAAAATGAGCTGGAAATGGAAATGCCAAACCACTCCAGTACTTTACCGAAGAAAACCCCAAAAGGGATCATAAAGAATTGTACGGGACTAAAAAATGACTGAACAACAACAGCAGTTTGCTTTCTCTTTTCTATACTTTCCTCTCCTCTTCTCTCTGTCTTCTCCCATATGAGCATGGAAATGAAATTCAGCGGGGAGACAGTCTTCCCTTATAAATATGTTTGTAACTCTCAAATGAATTCATTTTGAGTCTGCAGGAGAAAAAAAAAGGACTTAAAAGTCTAGCTAGGGAAAACAAACAATTGAACAAACCAGCCAATCAAGTCCAAGGGCAAAAAGTACCTAAGCACCTCCAAATTCAGGGTGAAAATAACCATGTAGAAGACCATCTCTCTTTGTTTCCACTGCTGCATTTGTCTTTGCTTTGTTTTCTGGGTAAGACAAGATTTTTTGTGTATGTGTGTGGGATGGGGTTGGTGATTAATAACTGAATCTCTTCCCTTGGCTGGCTGGCTAAAGAAACAAAAGGTCCAGAAGTGACTTTGCAGTGGAGAAAGGTCTAAGTATGGAGGTTTGAGACAGTAATGGATACTGCTCATTGGGAAATCATGATCATCCCCCAAGCCCTGGGCCTGCTGCTTGGCTTGGTATTTTATCAGTTACAAAGGGCAGAGAAATTGTACTCTACTGCGAGCAGCTCATCTATATTCAGGCAGGACTGGAAAGGAAATGAGGTGCTGGGAGAAATCCAAATCAAATGCCTGTCTGCTGGGATTCTGCCTTTTCTCTGCTGTCAGTCAGCCATGTGACCTTAGGAAAGTCATTTTCCATCTTTTGTTTTGCTGAAGGTTTCTATTGATTATCTTGTATCCTTGATCTTCCTCACATGGAAAGCATTGTGAATAAAAGAGAGGTGTTTGACAAAGGAGAAGGCACAGTGCAAAGCACTGTATTATCTCTGGCCCTGTTCTAATGGTCCAGCTTCTGAAATGAAGTCACCTGGGTATGAGGGTGCCTGCTGTTATTAGCTTTCCCTTTCTAAGCCTCAGCTTTCTCATCTGTAAAATGGGGATAGCCATACTTATTTTACCTGCCTCATGTAGTTTTTTATGAAGAAAAAGCTTTATAAATATCAAAGTACTATAGGGATGTTGTGTTCTGTAGTGGAATAGTGATAGTGAGCTCAATATTTTCTATGGCTCCTCTTGCCTATAAAATAATATATAAGTTGTTTAGCCTGGCATTTAATGCTCTCTGCATGCAGTTTCTCCTTAGGCAACCTTACTTCTCTTGATACTTTGAGTATTCCAGTCCTACTATACCATTAGCTGTTTCCTGAGCTTGACTCACTATCTTCTATCCCTTTACTTTTGGGCAGGCCATTCTCCAGACCTGGATTGTACTATCTCCTCATCCCTTTTCTTTCTTTATTGGTCAGGGATCCTGTTATGGTTTTTGGATCTCAACCTTCCTATTAATATTTAATTCACGATCATGTATCCAGTCACATAGGCTCGTGACCTTGGAGTCATTCTCAACTCATCACTTTCCTTCACCCCACATATTCAATGAATTGTCAAATGTTGTGAATTCCATCTCTGTATCATCTTTTATATCTATGGCTATCTTGCCCCTCATAATCACCAGCCGGCTTCATAGCGCCATCACCTGAACTATTGCAATAACCTCCAAATTGGTCTTCCTGCCTCTAGCCTATTTTCCCTCGAAGCCATCATCTAATCCATATAGTTGCTAAAGTGATTTTCTTCTATGTCACTCTTCTGTTCAATAAATTGCAGTGGCTACCTATGACCTAAAGAATCAAACACAAATTCTTTTATTCACCATTTAGAGCTCTTTATAACATTTCTAACCTTTTCATATAACTTTTTTTTATACCTTCTTTCATCCAGCCAATGTGACCTCCTTGCTGTGGCACATGATCTTTAGTCTCTGTGCCCTTTCATGGCTTCTCCCTCATACGCTCCTCCTCACATTTGTCTCTAAGGATCCTTATTGTTTTTCAAAGTTCAGCTCTAACACTATATGCTACATGTACCTACCTACATATGGCCTTTCCTGACCCAACCTTACTCCAAGCTTCTAAATACAAATGTCTATATAACCTCCATTAGAATCTAAGTTCCATAAAGGCAAGTATGTTTTGTGTTTGTCTTTGTGTTGCTAGTGAGTAGACAATGCCTGGCTTATAATAAACACTTAATGATTGTTTGTTGATTGATTGAGCTCCTCATTTTGAACTTCAGCCATCAAAGTCCAGAGCTAAAAGTAGAGATGTGAAAGATATTAATAAATTGTACTGAAATGGTTTTGACTCCTAGACATTTTTAGTTAGCTTTATGTTGCTTCATTTTAAGTTTTTCTTTTGGTTTGGTTTTTGATAATTCTAAGACCTTGGTTTATTTTATTTTATTTTTAAAATATCATTTGCTTCTGTCTCTTTGAAGTTCAGAACAGTTACAAAAATACCCGATGGCATGATCCAGCTGATAGTGTTATGGTTAATAGAGGGTTTCATAGGAGTGCTACCATATAGCATAGGTAAGTGATGGATCATGAATAAGAGTGATTATACTTTGTGAATCTAATATACTATTTAAGTGCGAACTCATTTCATGAAGCTTCCAAAGATGTAATTAAAAAAAAAAAACGTGTGTGTTTTCTCTTCCTAGTTACTTTAATTATGCAAGCTATCTAATGTTTTCTGCTGCTGTGGTTCTTCCTGGATTATGTGACTAGAAGTAAAATGCATTTCCCTTCCCACCAAAAGATGTGACATTTCATTCCAGGACACTTGAAAAGATGTCCTCAGCATCACCTTGCCCACCCCTGGAGCTTTGCCACAACAACGTTTTGCAAGTGATTTAGCTCAGTGTATCAGAGATATGGAGATCCATTAGAAACTCCAGAGGAAAGTAAGGTAGGTAAAATGCATTACTAGACTTGGATTCTATCCAAGCACTAGACAAAACATCTTTATTCTTATCAGAAAGGTCACAGGGTCTTCCATGAGCTCATTTTGGCATCTCAAATACTCAAACGGTCCCTCTCAGTGTTGTTAGATGCGACAAATTGGACCGGTCCTTACAAAGGACTTAAGGATGTCAATTGCAGTATCACTGTTTGTCTCCGGGTTGACATTAAAATCTTCTTTTTAAAAGTTGGGAGAGATTTTCTTCTCCTAATAATGATGTTAGAGGGAACATTTCATCAAGTTTGGATTTATGATCTTCTAAATTGTATGTGGTGATGTTGAAACAAGATGGAGGGAAGGAAGAATGGAAGGAAGGAGAAAGGGAGGAAGGGAGAAAAGGAAGGAAGGGAGGGTGGAAGAAAGGAAAATATTGTTTAAGTGTAAATTTTTTTTGCCAAAATGAATTTGTAGAAGATGACCAGCGCACAGTTGGTATCAAGAAAGAATTTGTGAATGTGCTTTGAAAGTCAGAAGGTGTGTCGATTGGGAGGAATATACTGGAAGAATAATTAAAAGGCTATTTGTATTATTAATAATCTGATTAAACAAAAATGAACACTCAAGTAGTTTTGCAATTCTAAGATTTATTGCACTGGGTTACTTAATCAGCTCCAATTCAACCAACCTTCTAGGCAAAAGTGCTTTGTGAAAATTTTTATCAAAAATAAATCTGACCAAAAAGAATCTCATTAATAAAAATAATTACCTATCTCTCCAGAAAAACCACACAATAATGGCACATGGAGACTGTGGTGTTTCTAGAGTTCCTGAGGCCAATTTTATTCTTCCTGAGATAAAACACAGAGACTTCCAATTTTATAGATATACTCTAACAGTAGATTAATAGCCTTTTTGTGTTGTATTAACTGGTCTGAGTTTTTATCCCAGAATTCTTCTGATCTCCATTGCTAAAATACTTAACCTGACCTTTCAATGCAGCCCCACCCTCAGGCTGTAGAACTAATCCAGTCCCTGGGTAGATTAAGATGCTTTCTGGAATATAGGATTATAGATTTAGGATTGAAAGGAACCTTTGAAGTCATCTAGTCTCATATTTACAATTGAGGAAGCTGAAACCTAGAGAGGTGAAGTGACTTGGCCATGGCTGAACTAGTAAGAAATTGCAGATTTGAACTCAGGTCCTCTGATTTTTAAAACCTGCACTTCTTTTGAACCATATTGCTCCCTTTAACGAGTGGACATTCTATCCAAGGAAATTAGGAACTCAGGACTGTCAGGCTGATTTGCTGGCTCAACTTTTGATTTTGTGTACAAATTCCATTAACTTTCTCATTTAGAGTAAGCACTTGTCTTGTGACCCATTTCTGGCAAATTGATTCTAGCTTTCTATCAATGTGTGTGGCATTTCTGCCTTGGCACTCCACCTTGGGCTTTAAATTCCAGACCTCATGACTTAATCTATGCCATGTGTTGCTAAATCCATCCTTTTTAAAAATAAATTTTATGGAAGTATTTTACATATCTTTCTATTCTTCTTAATTTGATTAAAAATAGAATAAAAAGGGAAAACAGAAAAGGAAAACAAAACAAAACAAGACAAAACTGAACATTATTGTGCCCAGCAGAACATCAGGGAATTCAAAAATATATTAATGGTTCAAGAGGATAAATGGTAGTAGAAGAAATTGTATCCATCTATGTCCATCTTTTCTTTACTTGTAGGTTGTTCTTTTGCTTTCTAGTGTGTACATTTTTCTTTAATCTTTTTTTCCCTCTTTCAACCCTCATCTCCCCCAAGCAGGATATAGTTAAGCAAGGACATATTTATGTATACATACATAGATACAGATATAAATATACACACATACATCTGCCCCCTGCCATACACACATTTTCCTTTCCCTGCTAACTCTTTAATTCTGCTCCTTAACTTGCCTTGTTATTACTTAATCTCCCCCACCCATGGATTCCTTCCTTGTCTTCTTCCCTCACCCTTTGCTTCTCTATCTGCCCATTCTTCCCCCTATTTAACTCATTCCCACTGTAGATAGGTTTTCAGAACTATGAGCCTTCCTACCCTCTCTAATGCCTCTGTGTCTATTCTTCCTCTGTACCTCATTTATGTAACATCATTACTATTTTTACCTTTGCTCTTCCCCAATCTTTCTTTTGAGCTACCCAATTGCTGATGCCAATGTTAAACATATGGTATACATTTTTGTCCATGTTAAGTTCCTTGAAATTGATCTTTGAAATTGGCTCTTACATGTTAAATTTTCGAGTTCAGGTTTGGTTGAAAGTCCTGAAAATCTGCAAGTTCATTGAATGTCCTTTTTTCATTTAACATATAGATAATTTTGTGGGTATATTTGTGGCCATATGCCTGCTTGTTCTGTGTATATCATTCCAGGACCCATGGTCTTTTATTGTGGCTCTAGCTCTAGCATACTGGAATTATTTTTTTTTTTCATTTGTTTGGTTGTTTCTTGCAAAATTTTCTCTTTGATCTGGGGTTTTTGAAAATTGGCAATAATATTCCTGTTTTCCACAAAAGATCTCTCTGAGATGGTGATTGGTGGATTTTTCTTATTTCTACTTTGCTCACATGTTCTATCACTCCAGGACAATTTTCTTGGATTATTTCTTACATTATTGTGTCAAGGTTCTTTTGTTTTTTATTGTAGTAATTTTATTTATTTTTAATACAGATTGCTTTATGAATCATGTTGGGAGAGAAAAATCAGAGCAAAAAGGAAAAAAAAAACATGGGAAAGATTAAAAAAAACAGAAAAAAGAATTGTACATAGCATGTCTTGACTTACATTTGGTCTCCTTAGTTCTTCTTCTGGATGCAGGTAGCATTTTCTGTCCAAAGTTTATTGGGATTGCTTTGGATCACTGAACTACTGATAAGAACCAAGCTTTTCATAGTTGATCATCGCACATTCTTGCTGTTATTGTGTATAATATGTTCCTGGTTCTACTTGTTTTGTTCATGTAAATCTTTCATCTGTTCATGTAAATCTTTCAAGGTTTTTCTATAATCAGCTTGTTCATGATTTTTATGGAACAATAATATTCCATTACCTTCATATACCACAATTTGTTCAGCCATTCCCCAAGTGATGGACATCTGCTCATTTTCCAGTTCTTTGCTACCACTAAAAGAGCTGCTAAAACATTTTTGCACTTTTGGGTCCTTTTGCCTTCTTTATGATTTCCTTGGGATACAGACCCAGTAATGGCACTGCTGGATCAAAGGGCATGCACAGTTTTATAGCCCTTTGGGCACAGGTCCATATTTCTCTCCAGAATGGTTTCACAACTCCACCAACAATGCATTAGTGTCCCAGTTTTTCCATATTCCCTCCAACATTTATCATTATCTTTTCCTGTTAGCCCATCTGAGAGGTGTGAGGTGGTACCGCAAAGTTGTTTTAATTGCATTTCTATAATCAGTACTGATTTAGAGCATTTTTTCATATAAGTATAAATGGCTTTAATTTTGTCATATGAAAATTGTCTGTTCACATCCTTTGAACATTTGTCAATTGGGGAGTGACTTGTATTCTAATAAATTTGACTCAGTTCTTTATGTATTTTAGAAATGAGACCATTATCAGAAATACTGGCTATAAAGATTTTCCTACAGCTTTGTACTTCTCTTTTAATCTTGTTTCTGTTGGTTTTGTTAGTGCAAAAACTTTTTAATTCAATGTAATCGAAGTTGTCCATTTTGCCTTTTTATAATGTTCACTAGTTCTTCTTTGGTCATAAATTTCTCCCTTCTCCAAAGATCTGATAGATAAATTGTCCCTTGTTCCCTAATTTATTTGTGGTATTGTGCATTATGCCCAAATTATGTATCCATTTTGACCTTATTTTGGTATGGGTATGAGGTATGAGATGTAGGTCTATTCAATGATCTCCTCTTTCTCTATTTTATTTATGTAACTCTTTTGAGATATAAAATTTCCCCTAAGGACTGCTTTGCCTGCATCCCACAAATTTTGGTATGTTGTCTCATTATTGTCATTTTCTTGAATGAAATTATGTATAGTTTCAGTGATTTGTTATTTAACCCATTTGTGTTTTAGAATTAGATTATTTTATTTCAAATTGGTTTTTAGTCTATCTTTCCCTGACCCTTTATTGAATGTAATTTTTATTGCATTTTGATCTAAAAAGGGAGAATTTACTATTTCTGCCTTTTTGCATTTGATTGTGAGGTTTTTATGCCCTAATACATGGTCAATTTTTGCATAGGTGCTATGTACTGCTGAGAAAAAGGTGTATTCCTTTTTGTCCCTATTCAGTTTTTTCCCTATTTTACCATCTCTACGTTTTCTAGGATCCTGTTAGCCTCCCTAGTTTCTTTGTTTATTTTGTGGTTTGATTTGTTGGATTCTGAGAGGAGAAGGTTGAGGTCCTCCACTAGAATAGTTTTGCTGTCTATTTCTTCCTATAACTGGCTTAAAATCTTCTATAGGAATTTGCCTGCTGTACAACTTAGTGCATACACATTTAATATTGTTACTACTTCAGTATTTAATTCATTAATTATTTCTTATCTCTTTTAATGCGATCTATTTTTCCTTTTGCTTTATCTGAGATCAAAATTGCTACCCCTGCTTTTTTTTCAACTTAATCTTAATAAATTCGGTTCTAGCTTTGTGCTTTTACTCCATATATTTCTCTCTGTGTCATATGTCTTTATTGTAAACAACATATTGTAGGATTGTGTTTTTTAATCCACTGTGCTAGTTGCTTCTGTTATATTGGAGAGTTCATCCAATTCACATTAACGGTTATGATTACCAGCTCTGTATTTTCCTCCATCCTATTTTCTTTCCTGTATATACTTTTTGTTCTCTTTCCTCCCTGTTCTTAGATCTGTGGTTTTTTACCCACTCCACTTTATCTCCTATCACCCTTCTTCCCTTTTCTTACCTTTTCTCCCATTGTTTCTGCCCTCTCTTCCATCCTGTCCCCTTCCCTTTTCTTTTCCTCTTTCTCCTTCTACTTTTTCATAGGCTTAAATAAATTTCTATATCCAATTGAATGATTAAATTATTCCCTCTTAAAGCCAAAATTGATAAGATCAAGCTTCAGACAATGCTCATCTCCCTCCCTTATTTCCCTTTCTTGTAATAGGTCTTTTGCACTTCTTCATGTGAATTAATTGTCCTATTATGCCTTCCCTTTCCTCTTTTTCCACTACAATCTCATTGTTTAATGTCTTTTTCTTTGATATTATCACATCAGGGATCATTCACAACCACATCTTCAGTCCATGTGATGTTCCCCTCTGCCTGGCCCAGTGACAGATATAGTTTTCAAGAGTTACAGATATTGTTTTCAAATATGTATGTGTGTATACACCTACACACACCTACACACACACACACACACACACACACACACACATATATATACACACATACACAAATACAATTTAACCTTTAAATATATATTTTCCCCCTGTTTACCTTTTTGTGCTTCTCTTGCATCCTGTGTTTGTAGATTAAAATTTTTATTTAGTTGTTTTGTTCTAAAGAAATGACTGAAAATCTCTTATTTCATTGAAACCCCATCTCTTTCCCTGAAAGATGATGCTGAGTCTTGCTGAGTAGTTAATTCTTAGTTGTAATTCCAGGTTCTTTGTTTTACGGAATATGGTATTCCAAGCCCTCCAATGCTTTATTATAAAAGCTGCCAGATCCTGCGTAATCCTGACTATTGCTATCAAGATATTTGAATTGTTTTTGTCTGGCAGTTTGCAGTAGTTTTTCCTTGTGATTATAGTTTTGAAATTTCACAACAATGTTCCTTGGGGTTTTCCTTGTGGGAACTATTTCCAGAGGTGATTGATGGATTCTTTTGATGAATATTTCCCCTTTTGTTTCTAGAATATTGGGGCAGTTTTCCCTAATGACCTCTTGTAGAATGCTGTCTAGGCTCTTTTTTTGGTCATGACCTTCAAGTAGGCTAATAAGATAATTCGCATTTTCTTCCATTTTTTTTATTTTTTTAAGTTTGATTGAGTCTTGCTGTATCACAGAGTCATTATCTTCCATTTGTCCTGTTCTAGTTTTTCATGTGTGATTTTCTTCAGTTATCTTTTGTATCTCTTTTCCATTTGGTTTATTCTGCTTTTAAGAAGTTGTTTTCTTCAGACAATTTTTTCCTTCCTTTTCCAAACTGTTGACTCTCTCATGCATACATCCCATTTCTTTTCTCATTTTTCCCCTTCTACCTCTCTTATTTGCCTTTCGAAGTCTTTTATGACTATTTCCAAGAAGCCTCTTTAGGCTTGAAACCAATTTATCTCACTATCTGAGATTTCTTCTGTGGACATTCTGTCCTCATCTGAATTTGTGTTTTCATCTGCCCTGTCACCACAGTAGCTTTCTGTGGTCAAGGTTCTTTCCTGGTTTTGGTTCATTTTCTTTCCTTTTCTTTTGGTATTTCCTCCTTTTTTACTTTTAAGGTGGATTCTGTCCAGAGGCTTGGTTTTATGTGGTTTTCCAGGGAAATTGGCAGAGCTTGAGCAGATTCCTGACTTTACTCCACCATCATGGCTCCACTCTGTAATTCTTTTTCTAATTTGTTAACTTCCCTCCTCCTAATTTTCTTATTTTTCTTGGATAATTCTAACTTTTTAAAGTTTTTTTCATTAATGTCTGTCATTTGATTTTTAATTTTTTTTTGAGTTTTCTATAAATTCTTTTAGGGCAGGAAGTCATTTAACTTAAATCTTTGGGAGTAGAAGATTTTTTTATTTCCGTGTCCTCTTCTAAATGATGAACTCTGATCTTCCCTGTTCCCAGAGTAAGTTTATATGCTTCAGTTCTTTCTTCTATGCCAGTTCATATTTTTTTTAGAAGTATTAGTGTAAGCACCTCTAATTGTGGGGTGGGAGGATAGTGCCTCTAACTTCACTTCAGCTCTCCCCTCTAACCTGGAACCATAAACCAAGGGCTCCCCTCTCCCACACATTCCCACAGCCAGCAGGGTCACTGCCCCACTAGCTCTGTGCTCCCATTGTGCTGGTTCCTTCTGGCTCAGGGCCACATCCATGCAGCACAGCTATGTCTGGATTTCCTAATCACCTGAGATTTTAGAGACTTTAGAATCTTTAGAGACTCAGACCCCAACTCCTCAAGCTGTCTGTGAGATGAAAGTCTCCGTGGTTCCTGCAGAGGCTCCAGACAAATCCATTTTTCCCCAGGGGTCCCCACTTGGTGTTTCTGTTGAACTAGCCTGGAGGTGCTTGCATTTCACATGGGTTAATCCTTAGCCTGATATTTTTCTTGGGTCTTCTAGGGTTGTATCTATAGGACCCCTATTATACCCCGTTTTCTTGATTTTTCACTAATCTATGTTTACCCTGAGGTACAAATTTGTTCTGTTTGTAAGGGAAATCTGGAGAGCTTGAAATTTACTGACCTGCTCCTCTATTTTCCCAGAATCTTCCCTGACATTTTTTGTTTTTATAGCACCTAGATTTCCCAGTATCCCTCAATCCCCCCATTCAGTCATCCCATATAACAAATATCTTTTAAAGAAAAATAATATTGGAAAGTTATAAAAACTGGTCAGTACATAAAAAAACTCAACTGAAAATATTTCATGTGGCTAGATCTTTCTAACATAATCCATTTAGATATTGGTAATCTACCTATTGTCTTTTGCCCCAGGCTTTGGTCTCAGACTTCCCGAATGCTGACTACTGACCCTGATGGACTTATATCTCTTGCTTTATATCATAGTATTATGCCCCTAGGGGTTCTCAATGAGGCTTTGTATGTGCCTTCTGTGAATTTGCTGCATGCTGACTAAAAGTCTCTTGCATTCAGTTTTCAATGGATGCTGGACATTACAGTAGACTAGGACAGTCTCTTTATCCTTTTTCTCTTCCCTTAAAGTGCTCATCTTATAGAGTTCTTCACTGCAGTTGTTTAAGGAAATTTCTAGGTTCTGTTGATCTCCTTGTTGTGGCAACTGATTTATATCTGTTAGGACCTTTTTAAAGAAATCAGTCAGCAAACATATATTGCATCTCTAATACATGCTAAGCTGGAGGGATGAAAGGACAAAAATGACATTGCTCCTTCCCTCAAGGAGCTAATGTCCCATCAGAGGAAACATGTACAAATATAAGAAAATACAAAATGCATACACAGTGAATACAAGTTGATTTGGGAAGAGGCATTCATAGGTGAATGTAGCACTTGGACTGAATGTTGATAGAAATGAGGGTTTTGAAGAGGTAGAGATGAGGAAGAAAGGCCTTCCTTCCATGCTTGGGGGCAACTTGTGAAAATGTAGACGTGTGAAATGGCATATCATTTATGAACGATAACAAGTAGGCTAGTTTGTCTGCAATGTAGAATGCATGAAGGAGAGTAATTTGTCATAAACCTGATAAGGAAGGCATGATGGGGTTTAAGTGGTAATACTCTGGGCCAGTCTATTCTTATATGAAATTTCCATTTTTCAGTGAAAAGAGCTTGGTTAAATCAACCACTAAGTTTCCTCATTTATATATCTTTTTTCTAATTTTTTTTTTCATTTTTCTATCTTGGGGTACTGTTTTTATCTTTGCTTTAACAATTTGATGAGTTGACTATACACAAATTATTCATTTGTTAAGAACTCTAATAAATTTGCACCTCAATTGTTTACTGTCCGTTAGATTATAATCATTCTCATTTTTGGGGGGAGAGTAATATTATTTGTTGCTCACCATGTCTAGAGCCTCCTAACTCTCTTCTTGAAGAAAGTTGTCATGATATTTTCATGTGAGGTATCCGTGTGGCCTGCAAATTGTGGATATTTCATTTTTCATGTATGAACCATGTTTTATAACATATATTTTACCATCCTCCCCTATGGCCATCATTGTACTGAAATGACAAAGAATTAACATTTTTATATTGATTTAATTTGGAGGATCTTATCAAGCTTGGTGTATAATTTCCCTACCTCTGCAACCTTTGCTATATCAGTAAATCAGCAGGTATTTATCAAGCATCCGCTGTGTTCCAGGGCCTATACTAAGTCTATTTTTATGGATACAAGGACAGAAAATGAAACAACTTGTGCTTTCAATAAACTTACGTTCAGATTGGGGATATTATTTTCATGGTAGTTTTTCCCACCAATGTTGGCCATGAATAGCATAATACTAGAGCTGATATTGGCTATTTTCTCTGGAAGTACAACAAGACAACTGCTCTTTGGAAAGACAGATGAGGACCATGCAAGTCAGTCAGCTTTCTGTTCAGCTACAAATTCATTTTACCTTTTTGTGTGATAGATGGTAAGTATGTCAAAGTTGATGTTGATATACAGTAAGATGTTCATTTATTAAGTATTGGACTGGTAGCTCACATTTAGTGGGGTCAGCAGGTAAGTATGTCAAAGAGCTATGTGATTCTTTAGTCTTCTTCATCTTGACTCTGCCATTGTCATCTTAAAAGCAAATGAGTGATGCAGAACTGAGGATAATTCTGCATTTTTCTTGGTTCCATACATTTTCATGGCCAACCTAGTTGTGATAAGTCCCACGATACTTGTCAAGGCCCTAAAACATACAATCCTATAAATCAAAGGGATAAAAGAGATAGGTTATTACATAAAGAAAGAGTATATAAATCATGATTAAGTCATTAGTCATGAGGGGGAGAGGGTATGGATGGCTCAGTGCCATCTATCCTCACTAACAGAAGGGGGTAAAGCCTTTGGTATCTCATCAAAGACTTTGGCAAAAAAAAAATTCAAAGCAGATATCTTATGAATGGATCATGGTTATCTTTGGCTTCCAAGAATAAACCATAAGCTAGAAGACTAATGTCTCTCTAAACCATAAGATTCTACAACTATCCATGATTCTAAAATGCAAACTCCTTGACAACAGAGACCGATTGACGTCTGTCTTTGGCTCTCTAGAGCCTAGTGCAATGCCTGGCACATGGTCAATACTTAATCAATGCTTGAGTCAACTACTTCTCTATTTCCTAGAGTGGAACCAAAGAGTTGTCTGCCTCTGGAGGTGAATTTAGCAATGTTAATGGACCATGTGAAAGTTGATGGTCGTCGTACTATATTACTGAATAAAATAGTTTTCCTTTGATTTTTGTTTTCTTTTAAAGTGAACAAAGGGATATAACTTATGTTTGTGCCCACAAATCAACCTAGACCCTTTGTCTGTTCTGGTGTACGATTAAAAGGCGCCCCCTCCTCGCCACCCTTTAGCAATGTATCTTGCTTTGTTGTTTGCAGAATTTTAAATATGGCATGAAGGGCTTTGTATGTTAAAAAGAAGAACTGAAGACTGGTTCTTACCAGCCTAAGAATACCAATATTGAATTTGAGGTAAATAGGTAGCATCTATTTGATGGAGAAATATCTTGTGATTATCCTTGCAGCAAATAAACACGCTTTATCCCCTTTTTAGAAAATCGGCACCCTACTGGAAGGAAAATGTGCCATGTTTTCCATCTTGGACCGGTGTTATTTCTCTCATTACTTTGCATGTATATCAGAGTTTACTTGATATTAAGTTACTTTTGTCCTTTTCATATCTCTAAGGAGAAATACATTGTGAGAACGACAGACAGGACATTAATGAATATAAATTTGTTGCCACCCAATAAGCACTTGCGGTGAATTATAATGCTTTACTTGCAATATTAAGTTAGAGGTGACAAAATTACATTAGAGGAACTCACTGCTAATGTTTGAATTCAATAGCCAGAGACTGAGGGTGAAGTGATGGCCAGCTGCAGGCATTATCACAAACCATCACTCTGCAAAGGCGTGGTAGAAGAGGCTTTTAAGGAAAATGGTGTGAAGAAAATTCAATAAAAATGTAATTCTTGGGGAAATGGTAATTTCCCTGAGAAGTGCAACTATTCTGCAGGTGTGCATGGCAAGAGAACAAATGATGGGTACCAAAGGGGTAATTTCTCTCCCTTTTAGGGAATATTGATTACCAGTGGGGAAAATGGGTCAAGACAAAAGGACTGCATAAGCCAGTACTGAATGTTTGAAGCAAAGGAGTTTCGTGATGTCAGAGGGAGAAGGAGGATTGCTGGGCTGTGTGAGGGTCCCATTCTATTTCCCTTCTCTAGAAATACTTTTCCTTTGGTAAGGTGATAGAGGGAGGGGAGATACCTTGGGTAGAAACGTGCCCAAAGAAACCCGTGGAAAAGATCCTATGTCAAATTTGGCTTTTATTGGATCCTAGGGTCACAGATCTAGAACTGGAAGGGAATTTAAAGGCCATTGTAGTCCAACCCTCTGGTTTTTACAGAGGACAAAACTGAAACCCAGACAGTGAAGTGACTTGCCCAAGGTTGCAGCTCCAGTGCACAAGGGAAATCATAGGTATATTTTCATTGGCCTTTACAACATCGCTGAGGATGATGCTTCAGTTAAATGCAGCCAACATTTATTTAGTGCTTGCCTTGGTAGAGAGCACTGAGCTGGGTACTGGGAATACAAAGAGAAAAATAAAACAATTGGTATGAAAACAAATAATAAACACAAGATAATTTATGGCAGGAGACCAATTGAACCACTGAGGGCATCTCAATATGGGACGAGTCATCTATCTTTTGCTTTGAAAGAAGCTAATGATTCTAAGAGGCAGGAGAAAGGAAGGAGTGCATGGGTGATGTTGTGTGCAAAGGCAAGAAGATGAGAGATAGAATGTCATGTATAGGAAAGATTAGGCCAATTTGGCTATCTCTTTGACAATCCTTTTCTCAAGCAGTTCCCATTTGAATAGGAACAGGCAACACATAAAGGAGAGTTCAGCTGCAGGTCAAATGCAAAGACCCAGTGGTCCTCAGGGATCCTTTATAAGATTATTTCAATTGACAAAACTCTGTTTCTGCTGTTAAATCAAAGACTTTGGTGACAAGAACTTGATTTTCCTGCTTTTCAGTAGCTGTGGGTTTCTGAGGAGTCAGGGACTGCCACACATGCAGAAGTTGTCAGGGCCCATCTTCATGGGAATTGCTCCCTTTAATGATGGATATTGGGGCTAGGTTAGAAGTGAGAGCCATTGGTTTGGTGTGGGTGCAACTCTTTCCAGTGTCTGTATCCTTGTCCGCCTATTGGTAGCAGTTGATTGGCAGTTGATATTGATTGTGTCAGAGGTGGTGGATCCTTTCATGCACAAGGGATGCTTGGTAGTGGGGATGACCTCAATTCCAAAAGTACATTAGTGTCTGGCACTTGCAATGTGTAGGACATTCTGCTAGTCACTAGAAGGGAAGGTAGAAATGGGATATGATAAAGAGAAACTGACCGATGAAGTTGCACAAGTAAGTCACCAGGATTGAATGAAGTACACCTTCTAGTTAACCTGCCAAGCATTCTACCACAGAGAACACAACTTTGTTGGTCTGGCCATATTGTTCCAATGTCAAATGCACATTTGCCAAAAAAAATTATGATGAACTTAAACAGGGCATGCACTCACAAGATGGTCAGAAAAAAGCAATACAAGGACACTCTCCAGGTCTCCCTTAAGAACTTTAGAATTGATTGTGTGACATGGGAGACACTGGCCCAGCATGTCATGCCTTCATCAGAGAAGGTGCTGTGCTCTGTGAGCAAAGCAGAATTGAATTAGCCCAAAAGAAACATGAGATGTTCAAAATTAGAGAAGCACCCCAAATGTTCATAGGGACTATTTGTGTCCGACCTGTGGCCGAGCATTCCGAGCTCATATTGGTCTGCTCAGCCATAGTCAGACACTCTGCAACTTGACTAAGATAGCGATGTCATTTTGGTCCTCTTCGAGAACAAAGGACAACAACCAATCTCTCCAGTCATTCTGTTCCCTCTGGAACTATTATGACATGGAGATTTTCCTGACACTTCCCTTCCCACCCCCAGCCTACCATGGTCTTGAATATGCTGCTGGGGTTTTTCTTATTTCCGTTTGCCCAGCTTCATTTGTCATCTTCTGATTCTCTACACAACAATGTACAAGAGCAAGTAGAATTTGTTCCCTAGCATTTTCGAAAACATTTGTCAAGAGGCACGTGCTGAAATATTTATGAAGGATTAGTTAAGTTGGTAATTAAATGTGACAAAAAAATAAACATGGGCTGAGGACAAAAAGAATTTGGAGTAGCAGAAATGAGAACTTGCAAGTAGTTAGCTTGGGATACAGTAGCATGTAAATGAACAGGGACCCTCCATTTAGGTGAATCTCTAGGGAAAAGAGAGCATGGTATATCAATAAATCAATCAGTAAGAATTTGTTAAAAGCCTAATTTGTGCCAGACACTCTACCAGGTGTGAATATATAGAGATAAAAAAGTGACACAGTCCCTGTCCTCAGGAAGCTTATATTCTATTGGGGAAGGTCAATAGTAAGGATAATGAATTTTAATATAGAGGGCCTAGGTTTGAATCCTGGTTTGGCCACTAACTTTGGGATAATATACAAATTACTTTCCTTTTTTGAGCCTGTTTCATGATCTATTAAATGAAGAAGTTGGATTAGATTATGTTTGAGGTCACCTTTCAATTCTTAATCCTCTGACCATAAAGAAAGTTCATGTGAAGAAGTTGTCAAAAAGAAACCGAAGACACCAAGCAAAAACAAGCAAGTAAGCAAACAAAATCAAGGCAACAAAATTTGCTTCTGTGGTATTTCTTTGGTTAGGTGCAGATTCAGCCAATTTCCTGATAACATTTATATGGTTATTCTTGTCTATAAACAGAATGTAAATGAGAATTGATGTTCAGACTGATGACTATGAGATCTTTAGTTCAAGTAAAATCTGATTTTGTTCATTTCACCATAGGAAAAGTAAGCTCATGCCTTTTAGATTTTCAAAAATAATGATGGAAACCAAAGGATTTTCTGGATTATCCTTCAATTATAAACAGATAATTTGGTTTGCCCAAACTTCCCAACTCTCAAATCTTCCAGGTTGGATATGGTCTTCAAGAGTCTTAAAACCATCATTACAAATGTGATGTTTGGCAATCTAGGCTAAATTTAAACTCTTGAGTTTTACCTTATATATGCTAAGACATCTTTGCCCATGAGGCTATGGAATCTTCAATATGCAGAGATGAAATTAAATACATTTACTCTTGACGACTTGATTTAATCTAAATTGCAATTACCCAGTTTTGCAAATGGGGTTGAATTTTCAAATTCCCTACATCTTGTCTCTTTCATTTCCATGCTTATTTAGCATCCTCAAAAAAAGTGTCAGAAGAAAAAAATGAATTCATACACAAACGTGCATACACACATTGGGCCTTTGGAACATCACACCCTTGCTCTGAGAGTGTATTTGGGTAACCAGTTGCAATTGTGATTCATTAATGATTCGGTGCATCTGTTCTTGGGAAAGGTTGAAAACAAGGCAAAAGGATCACTTGCCTATAGGAATGATCTCAGGCAAGTAGCCTCATTGATATATAGTATAGGGTACAAATGATTTGTAAGAAAGAGGCCCTTGACCCTTCTCTAAATAGAGTATAAAAGAAAGCAATAAAACAACCTTGGACAATACTAAAGAAAATGAGCTGATAGTGATTGATCACTCGAATCAGTAGCTTTTGTTGGATACAGTTGATTTCAAATTCTATTCCAATAATCAAAAATGTTTTTATTTTCAAGCATTTTCTGTGATCTTCTCTATTATTAGGAATTATAACTAGAAGTTCAAGAGCCTCATCATTTTCCAATTAATTTACAATTGACAAAATGATATAGGAAAGTATGAAAACATCCATACCACCACTCCAGAGAGGATAAATCTCAAGAGTGTTCTATGTCCTACATGAATAAAAATGGTATAGCTGAATTATATTTTAAAAATATAATCAAATTCTAAGAGGAAAGAAATTTCAGCTGGGCAGTGAGGATTTGCATTGGAGGGCTTATAAGAGTACACATGTTTTTATGAATCCCTGTATATCCCAAAGCTAAAGTTAAGTATCCTGACCATCCTTCTATTGTCTTAACAATAAAGGGCCAGTGAGATGATATTGTGGATAGGGTACTGTACTTAGAATTAGGAAGGCCTGAGTTCAAATCCAACCTCAAACACATACTACCTGTATGACCTTGAACTTAGCCTATTTGCCTTAATTTTCTCATCTGTAAAATGGGGATAATAATAGCATCTATACCCCAGGGTTACTGTGAGTACCAAACTAGGCAATGGTTATATAGCACTTAGCATAGTGCCTGGCATGTAGTAAGTCTTATATAAATGTTGTTATTATTATTATCACCAGCATTTCTCTAAATAATAGAATTGTTTGTACTTGTTCTATATTTAGTCTTGCTGATCTACTTTTTTTCTATTCTTTGTATATTTAATAGAATTTAAGCATAATATAATATTTACTATAAGTATAACAATATTTAATAAGGAATATTAGAGGAATCTGTTCCAAACTCCCCTTTTTATGGATGAGGAAAGTGAGATCTAGGAAGATTATACAACTTTTCCCAAACCACATAGTGCTGGGAAGGAACCAGTGTCAGAGCTAGGATTTGAATCTGAATTGTCCGATGCCAAGTCTGAGATTCTTTCTATTGCACTATATTTCTAAGGCTTCTTCCAGTCCTAAATCCTACCGCCCTGGGCATTAGGCTAAATGTGGGGGAGCTACAGGGAGACAGGTTTGGGCTCATTATAAAGAACATTGTTCTAATTAGAGATGTCTAAAAAGGAGTAAGATGAGGTAAGGAGTTTCCCATCAGTGAAAATGTTGAAACAGAGGCTAGATGTTTTTGGAAACCCTGTTCCCCATCTGTCAAGGAATATTGTAGAAGGAATTTCTTCACTGGAACCTCACAGTTCTCTAAGGTCCCATTTTGAAACTTGGAATTGAAAACCAAATAACACTTTAACTACTTTGATCTCATAGAGTTTGAAGCTCTTTGCAATCCCTATTTGGAAAGACCAAAGTATACATTTTTTTTCTAAATGTTTTTAAGTTTTCTTTCCTAAAATATAGATGGATGTCTAAGCAAGAACTTTTTTCCTTTGCTATTATGAACTCTGAGATAACATGTTTCTTGTCTCCTGAGGCTCCTGTTTTAAGTTCTCCATTGTTGGTCAGAATTAGGTTTGGAGTCGATGTTCCATTTCAACAGATATGTAGATAGTTGAAGTCACCCTATACTATGTGTGTGCCATTTTAATTTTTCCTCTATTAGATCTCTAGTATAATTAATTCACAATAATATAATTTCTATTTTTCTCTCCTTTGACCCTTATTCAGATGTTCTTTACCCTACTTTTTTTCTAAAAAAAAAGAAAAAAACAACTGAGGACAAACAAATAATTCAGTATAATTAACTATTCATAAAAAGGGACTCATGAAATGGTCAATTATTGGAGTCTGTGTGGTGCTCAGTAATATGTGATGGAACCAATAGATGTGCAAAACAGCAATACTTTAATACTTGAATGGATTTATGACCACCTGGATATGGTTTTTCTCTCCATTGGGAAGCTAAGTGGCATGGTAGATAGAGCACTGGGTTGGGAGTCAGGAAGACTCATCTTCCTGAGTTCAAATTCAGGTTCAACACTTACTAGTTGTGTGACCCTGGGCAGGTCACTTAACCCTGTTTGCTTCTGTTTACTCATCTATAAAATGGGCTGGAAAAAGGAAATGACAAATCACTCCAGTATCTTTGCCAAGAAAAACCACAGTCAGATACGACTGCAACAATATGCAACCAAAAAAAAATGAAAAATAACAATCACCTCTGCTGGTATAGATTACGACCCATACACATCTTCTTATTCTATATGATTCTTTTCTGTATTCTCTCATAGACCCTCCATATTTCTTCCATATACCTTTTCATTAATTTGGATATCCATCTAGGGATAGATCGCTTGCTTATCAAATATTAAGTTGACACCAAACTGCAAGTGATAGCTAATGCATTGGTTAACAGAGTTGGTATTCTAGAAAGATCTCGACAGGCAAGAGAATTGGGCTACATCCAATCAAATGGCATTTAATAGGGACAAATGTGAAATCTCAGATGTAGGCTTTAAAATAAACTTTACAAATGCACCATGGAAAGGCACTACTAGACAGTAGTTCTTCTTAAAAGATCTGGGGATTTTAGCTCAATATGACTCAATAATGTGATATGGCAGCCAAAAAAGCTAGCACAAATTCAGGCTGGATTAAGAGAAACATAGAGTTCAGGACTAGACAAGTTAGAGTTTCACCATATTCTGCTTTGTTTAGACCATATGCAGAGTATTATGTTTAGTTATGGGTACCACATTTTAGAAAAAAATTATTGATAAATTGGAGAATATCTAGAGAATAGTACTTAGAATCGTGAATGGCTTTGAGATTATATTTTAAGATGATCAGTGGAAGAAACCAGGATGTGTAAATTAGGGAAAATCATAGGATCGTTGATTCAGAAAGACAGAAGCTTTGCCATTTAGTCTGATTCCTTCATTTTTCAGATGAGAAAACTGAGTCCAAGGGAAATTAAATGACTTGCCCAGTGCTACTACACAGGTAGTAAAATATAGTCAGGGTTTGAGCTCAGTTCCTTTGACTATACAACTAGAAAATTAGAATTCTCAGCAAATTATACTTCGTTGGGAGAGAATTTATTGCTTTCTTCACATCTCTTGGCTAAGGAAGTTTTGGGTTAAGGCAGTTTATGGATTTTCTTAGTTTCTTCACTATGGACAGTTCAGCTGGATAAGCACCAAAAGGACTCATAGATTTCCATGGATGTGCAGATGTTCTCAAAATTCTATGCTATTACCTTTATTCCTTGAAATCTTTTCTCATAGATCATTTTTGTGCTTTCTAAAGACAGCTCTTCCTATAACCTGCCATAGATACTGCTACCTGGTGAGCTTTTCCTTGCTGCTCCTGGGTAGTTAGCTCACATAGATTTTTAAAGATCTGTTCAAGCCCAGCAGCCTTACATCCACCAGGCCCTAAAGTAAACACACCATCTTATTGCCATTACTTAAGACTCTCACTCACTATTCAAGCTTTTAGGAAACTCTATAATGATTCATCCCATTGTTATTTAGTGTTTTGTTTTGTGTCTCGTTAATCTTGATGGAAATGTTCATACTATTAATTTTAATTGGGTAGTGCAGCCAAGTAGCAAAATGGAAAGATGTATTTTCTAAATATTTAACAAGGCTTCTCTTCTCAATTATTTATGTCTCGATGAGTGCTTTCAAAAATGTTTTAAATACTCCATGGTGTCAGGAGGTGTATTGTAACAGCATTAATAGGTTTTCACATTGCCATTGGTAAAAGTAACCACAATCAGGAAAAAAAAGAATTGCAAACAAACCTGAGTTTGAAATCAAGACATGTTATTGTGTTCAATGTGAATTAAAAAGTACAGCATTTGCTATTTACAAAGAGAAACATCTAATGTTTCATGACTATCCCAGACTAATGATGGGGAGTTTTTCCCTGTGTCTAATTTTATTTGAAAGATGTTCATTGTTCTGGTCAGTTGCCTGTATGATTATGTCAGAGAATCTAATTAAGTTACTGTCTTTCTGGGTTTTTCTTTTTCTTTCTTTTTTTTTAAAGCGTTGATGGTGATATCATGATGTGTCTTCTCAGGATGGCGAGCGTTATCAAACCCATCTTCTTATGTTTCTCAGGGCAAAACTAGGCCAAACAGAGTCAAATATCATTAAGTCCTTCTAAAATGCCATCATGAAATGATTAAGTCTTGAGAGCCCATAGAGGCTGCTATCCATACAAAACAACAAATAGTTGGAAACACTTTTTCTATCCATGTCAGCTACCGGCAAATCTAGCACTGATGTAGCAAAAAAAAAAAAAATCCACAGGGACAGTAGAGCCCACCAAAAAGGCCATGTTAATCCTCAGAGTTTTGTATTAATTACATGAATAAACAGATTCATTGGCTTTCCTTATTCAATTATGTACTATGAAGAATGGAGTTAGCATGTAGTAATGGGACCCCGTAGTATTACATGATTCATCAAATGAGTTCCTGAAAATCCTGGAAGAGAAGATCACAGTTTAATAAAACACCAGGGCTTTTTTGTTCTTGAATTACTGCCCCCCTCCCTTGAAAAACTATGCTTAATTGGGACAGATCTCCTGGGGCTCAGTTACTAAGACTCATTTTAATGCATTGACTAGAAGGCTATGGAAATGTGGAGTTCAAATGATGTGTGTGACCTTAGATGGTCATTGATATTCTTGCCTTTTCCCTGTAATCTGGGCCCTCGGAAAATGTCAGGGCTCTTGAGTTTTCCACCATTTGGTTCTCTAAAGTATCCAGAGAATAGCCCTAGCTGATTTGAAACTGTCTACAGGTGTACCTCCATTATCCAATTAATGCATTCCTGTAAGGGTCTGTGTAAATCAATCCCATTTCCCCACTGACTGACATTACTATTTTACAGCTGCTTTGTCTTTATTTCTGATTGATCTTCAATGGACAGGGGCTCCAAATACTTCAGAAACCTTTCTCTGCCCTCCTTCCCCTGCCCAGGCTCTATGTCAAGTAGTTAATGATCTGTAAACCAACATTCAAATGCACTGGGGAAGCTGCGATTTAAAGGTAACCTATGGTGAATTACCTTCGAAGATGAAGCCTTTGGTAAATCACGTGGGTTTTCTTAATGCTGGTAGTTAGATTCAGAGGTCCCTAAGGGTAAGCATTGAACTTGATTTTCATTCCTTTGCCTAGTTAATGAGATTTATATTGGGCTCCTGTTTGGGGTGGAACTTAAAGGAAATCTTGTATTCTTGGATTCATTCTTTTTTTATTCCCTTGACGTGGCGAATATGCTTTCTTTGTCCTTCATTTATTACGGGGAAGTTGTTTTCCTTAACATTTATATATATATATATATATATATATATATATATATATATATATATAT
>JAJPUD010001275.1:273964-336877 GCA_023553655.1 Myrmecobius fasciatus
TATATATATATATATATATATATATATATATATATATATATATATATATATATATATATTTAATTTTCAGCTTCAAATTCTCTCTCTCCCTTCCATCCTTCCCCCACCCATTGAGAAGGCAAGCAATATGATACCCATTATACATGTGAAATCATGTAAAGCACATTTCCATATTAGCTATGTTGCAAAAACATTCCTTTCTTTTTTTTTAAACAATGTTAATTGATGCCTTTAAAACAATTGTTACTACCCCAATAATTGCCTTTTCACCCTCACTCCCTGCCTTATAATTGAACCCTTCTGGTAACAAGGAATGGTTAAGCAAAACAAATAAAGTGATCATGTTTGACAACATGTGCCACGATCTGGACCTATAGTTCGCTTCTTGGCCAGGAGGGAGGTTATGTTTAATGAGCAAGCAAGAAAAGGATTTTAGATAGCATTTATATAGCACTACTATGTGCCAGGCACTGGGCTGAGTGCTTTTTTTTTTTTTACAAATATTTTCTCATTTAATTCTCATTATAACCCTGATAGGTAGGTGATATTATTAGCCCCATTTAACAGATGAGGAAACAGGCAAATGGAGTTTAAATGACTTGCCTAGAGTCAATCAGCTATTAAGTATGTGAGCTTGGATTTAAAATCAGATCCTTCTGACTCCAGGGTCAGTGTTCTCTCCACTGCCTCACTTAGATCAGTTTCTGGAATCGATTTTAGTCATTGCATTGATCAGGATTTTGAGATCTTTTTGTCTTTATGTTATCAAGGGGAATTGTGTAAATCATCCCCTTGATTTTACTTGCTTTCTTTTACCTCATGGAATGGTAACCTTGGAATTTCCGTTCAAGTCTTGACTTGGGTCACTTATTATCTGTGTGATCTTGGCCAAATCACCTAGCCTCTCTAATCTTCAGTGTCCTTTAGCTACAGTGATTTGTAGTTGTGGAAAAGGCTCTTAAAACACGTAATTCAAAATGATTTCTCTTTTGTGAACACCTCTGTCTCTCGTTTGTTGAAGAATCCCCCTCTGACCAGAGATCTGAAGGATGCCTTCTTCCAGTTCCCCCTATTTTTAATGTTATGATTATTTAAATTAGGATCACCTATTTCAAATTTATTTTTATGAACATTTTATGAACAAATAATCAAAACATTAAAAACATTAAAATACACACACATATGGCAAAATATTGCTCAAGTCAATTTCTACCAAGCTCCTTTTCAGTTTTCTCAGCAGTCTTTTCTGAGTAGTAGTTTATGCTCTTTAGTTTAGAGAACACTTAAGCTGCTATGTTTACTTGCCCCTGAATTTTACTTTCCTAATCTGTCTCATTTGTTAACTTTAAAAAGTTTTAACCACGATAATTATGATGCTTATTAGTCTATGATATAGCATGATATCTAATACTAGACCTTCTTCATTGCTACTGTTTAACCTATTTCTTCTCAGATTCCTGACCTATAAAGTAAACATCCTAGTAGTACGGTATAACAATGAATCTGTAAATTAATGTAGATTTAATGTAGCATTTTATTATTTTGTTGATAGTATTTTGTGTATATTGGTATGATTCCATCTTGCTATATCTCAAACTTTTATCTTCTTTTATTTTGGCAAAGGGGAAGCTGGATGACGCCGCAGTAAATAGAGTGCCAGGCCGGGAATCAGGAAGACCTGAGTTCAAATCCAGCCTTAGATACTTACTAGCTATGTGATCCTGGGTAAGTCATTTCACTCTCTTTCCCTCAGTTTCCTCATCTGTAAAATGAGCTGGAGAAGGAAATGGCAAACACTCCAGTATCTTTGCCAAAAGAACTTCAAATGGAATCACCGAGAGTCAGTTGTGACTGAAAAAAATAACTGAACAACAATTTTAGTAAAGAGTGTTTTTACTTGTATTCATATGAAAGATGCAGTAGAAAGAGAAAGATTTGGTTCAAGCTTTAACTCTGCTATTTCCTAGCTATGTGACCTCTGGCCAGTTCTCTGGATTTTGGTTTCCTCATCTGTGGAACGAGAATAATAACTACTTAAAATTGCAATATTCAGAGGAAATCATGTATATTAAGCCCTTTACCAAAATTAAAACCTCACTTATTATTGGTACTATATATTAGGATTGGACTGAGAGGCAGTGTGCCAAAGTGGATAGAGTCAATGAGGGTCAACCATGAATCCAGGAAGACTAAGTTTCTCCTCTGACACGTACTAACTCTGCCCTATATACATACATACACATTACATATATATATATATATATATATATATATATACACATATACATACATATATACATACGTATTTATGTATATAATCTTTATCCAAGTAACTGAAGTAACTGATTAATATATTAAATAGAAATAGAAGAGGACCAAACACAGATCCCTGAGAAACTCCACTCAAGACCTTCCAAACTGATGTTGAACCATTAATGAGTGCCCTCTGAATCTGTCCATTTTTGTAAGTCATATCTCTATCTTTTTTTTTAAAGAAGAGAAACAAGATATTCATGAAATACTTTGAAAATCTAAGTAAGATATATATGGCATATTTATTACACTTACAGATGGCACAAATCTTGGGGAAGGAGGAGTGCTTGCTAAATACTAGATGAAAAGGTCATAACTTAAAATTATTTTAACAGGCCCTATCATTAGGTTGAATTCAATCAGATGAAATGTAAGAAGAATACATATGAAGTCTTACATTTGGGTTAAAAAAGCAACTCTTCAAGTAGAGATGGGAGACATGGCTCTATGGCAATTTATCTGAAAATGAGCCTGAAAAGCTAATGTGAACTTAGACCATATTACAGAAATCTGGGTAAGATATTTTGACTGTAGTCTGCCTTAGATAACATATAGAATATTGTCCTGGACACTACAGTTAAGTAAGAACTTTGATAAGCTAGAGAATATCCAAAGGGGTTTAACCAGAATGATGAAAAGCTTCATATCACATGAAGCTCAGTTAAGGAACTGGGAATATTTAACTTGAAGAAGAGAAGGCTCATGGGGAATATGTTAGCTAGCTTCAAAAATTGGAAGAGCTGTCATGGAATAATAAAGATTAGACTTGTTCCATTTGACCTCAGAAGACATGACCAGGAGTGGTGAATGGAAAATGGAAAAGAAGCAACTTTACCTTTGATATAGGGAGGAAAGAAAAAGAAAAACAAAGAAACAAAATCCAAATAATCTGAGTCAACCCTAAAGGAATGAGTTACTTGCCTGGCCCATTGCTATCTTTCCAGTCTTCTTAATTAAGGAATTAATCCATACTGCGAACTTTTTGATCCAGTGGCAGTGGCCTCCTGACCATTTTGTGAATAAGACTTTCCATCTTTCAGTTGCAGCCATTTTCTCTGGCTGTCCCCCAAGCCTAGAACATTTTCCCTCCTTCTCTCTGACTACTGACCTCTCTAGCTTCCTTAAGCTCCAACTAAAATCTCACCTTCTACAGGAAACCTTCCCTAATTCCTCTTAATTCCAGTGCTTTCCCCTTCAAAAATGGCTTCCTATATATGCTTTGTATATATTTGTTTGCATTTCATCTCCACCCTTAGATTGTAAGCTCCTTGAGGTCAGGGACTGTTTTTCGCCTTTTTATATCTCCAGCACTTAAGACTTAGCACAGCTCCTGATACCTAGTAGGTGCTTAATAAGTTTTGACTGATTGAGAATGCGTTCTTCCTCATTGAGGGTCTTCTAAAAGAGGTTGGATGATGATGATGACTTATTGACTATGTTATAGTGGGAACGCTTTTTTAGGTATGAGTTGGACTTGAAGACCTTGAAAAATTGGATATGACTGAAACAATTGAACAACAACAATATATATATATATATATATATATATATATATATATGCACACACACACACACACACACACACACACACACACACACACACACATGTTCTTCTTTTTTTTTATTTTGCTGAAGCAATTGGGGTGAAGTGACTTGCCCAGAGTCACACAGCTAGGGAATATTAAATGTCTGTGACCAGATTTGAACTCAAGTCCTCCTGACTTCAGGGCTGGTGCTCTATCCACTGCACCCCCTAGCTGCCCCACACATATTCTTTTAAAATTGTGTTTTTAACTTGGTGTGTGATTAAGGGAGATGTGAGAGCATGGAACAGTTTGGCTTTCATGGTACCTTAAAAACATCTATCGATTCATTTTAATCTTCCACAGTTATGCTGAGACATTAAATGGCAGATTTCAGTCATCGTTCTGGGGTGACGGTTTTGACCTGTGCCCACAGGTTGACGGATGGGACATCTGTTCCTGACTACTCTTATTTACTGAAAAGTGGAAGAAATCCTACTGTCCACAAGACTTCCATGAAATCCCCAAAGAAACACGCATACAACCTGTGCTTGGTTGTAGGCTTTTGTTATCTGTGATTAATTTTTTAACAGCCGTGGCCTATCTCTCTCCCACCCCAACCCCCTCCGTTCCTTTCCTGGGGAGAGTGTGTGTCTGCAGGGAGGTCAGTGCTCCGGAGTGCTAGTGCTGAAGGTACTGGGTGTCCCCTTGGAATTTAAATGAGGGAGACAAAGTGTTCAGGGCAGGCTGCTAAGGCATTCTGGTAATGGATGCAGCCAGCACCTTAGCACAATGTCAGGCGTTACAAATGCTGACAGACTGATTTACTACATATTGACAGTTTTGGGTACACACCATAATCAGCCTCAAGCCACTGCCAAACCTTGTCTGGAGGAAAATAGCACTGAGGAGGGGGGGAAGGGGAAGAAGAAAGGAGGAGGTATTTTATTAGCATTCAGAATGGTATCCATCACCCAAACTGGCTTGTGTAAAGGCTCTTATTCAAGAGGTTTGATCAGTCAAACAGGAAACATTTGGCTTCCTCTGACATTCTCAACCTTTCGTGCATTGTAATATTTAGAAAAAATGATCACTTTGCCCTGAGAATTGTTGGGAATACTCTTCTAGCCCTAACTTTTAGATAAGTTGATCAAAGGGGAAGCTGGTCAGGAGCTAGAGGGTGGGAGATGAGTTAGAACAGATCCATCCTCAAGCCCTGGTCCCCAAACAGGGACTAGACTTGGAGCCTTCCTTATCTTGACACCTTCTTCCAGATGTAGACATCTTCCCTTCCTTTTGCCTCTCTTACTCCAGCTCTGTGGATTCTGACTTGGGGTCCAGAACTGCTTAGACTGGCCCCAGGTCACCCTTGCATAAACAAATTGCAGGCTTCTTGCCTCCAGGACCAGACTCCACCAGGGGCTAAGAACCCACTCCATTTGCAGGCTAGATTCTGGGTGCACTCTAGCTATTGTTACTGAGTTCGCTTCACCAGGACCTGATTAGAGAGAGACTGCAGGGTATAAGGAATACAAGGCTGGATTTGCTCTGATGGAGATATGATTCCAACCCTGCCTCCGATAGTTGCTGGCTTCATGATTATTAGGGAAATCGCTTCCCTCTGGGTCTCAGTTTCTTCTTCTGTAAAAAGAGAGGGGGTAGACTAGATGACTTTTACAATCCCTTTCAGCTCAAATCTATGTTCTTGTGAACCACACAGAAGCCTGTTCTGGTCTTCCTGTTATCTCAGCCCCTTCTGCTCTATTACTTAGAGAGATAAAACACTGACGCATTTCCTTCCCCAATCCACACACACATTTATACATATGCACATACATACTACACATGTATACATATATACACATATTTCTCTATATTTGCACACACATATATACATTTACATATACACACTTTAGACAGTGGGATCCCAAACTAGTAGCTATTCGCTTCATTCTTTGACTATTATAAACATGCTAATTCTCTCAGGTAGTTTGCTGGGAGTTTAAAAACAAAACAATTTTAGACTGGATCTATGATTTCACTGACTTAGGGAACAACCAGTGAGGTAATTCCTTCTACCATTTCAGATCTGCACCTGCTGAAAGCATTAAGAGCTTGTGGGACTTGCCCAAGGTCACACAGTCGGTATGTGATAGATAGATTTTGAATCCCAGTCTTCCTGACACAAGACTATCTCTCTACCCACAATGCCATGCTGCCTCTTTAAGGTGCTGGGGATACAAAGACAAAAAGTCAAAACAAACTGGTTCCTGCTCTTAAAAAACTGAGCTAGCAAACTCCTGTATCCTCCTGTATCCCCTTATTTCTATGACACAGGGTCTGCTGATAGGGAAACTTCCTTCGCCTTATACCACTCCCATTCTCTCCTAGCACATACTGTAACTTCTTAGGTAAAATACAAACTTTTCTTTTCTTTTCTTTTCTTTTTACATTTTCTTTCATTTTTTATTTGAGTTTCTTGCATAAAGTGACTAATATGGAAATGTTTTACATTAAAAAAAAAAACAAACTAATCTATCCCTTCCTCTTCAACCCCTAACCCCTATAGAGCAACTTTTAAAGAGCAACCAAACCCAAATCTCTTGGTAGTCATCTAGTAAGGCAAATTCCCACATTGGCTGTGTCTAAAATTGTGTGCCATATTCATCACCTCTCTCTCTGTGTCAAGAGGCGAGTATTTATCTTCATTCTTCATTTATCTTCATTGGATTCCTGGTTATCGCTGCATTGATGTAAGTTCTAAAGCCTTTCAAAGTTGTTTTTTCTCCACAATGTTATCATTGCACAAATTGTTCTAGTTCTCACTTCATTCTGAATCGGCTCATGAAGATCTTCCCAGTTTTTTCTTAAAATGTCCATTTAGTCATTTTTTACGGCACATTGATATCCGATTACATTTGGAAATCACAATTTGTTTTTAGCCTTTCTCCAATAAGTGGACACCCTCTTACTTTCTCATTCTTGGTTACCATGAAAAGAGCTGCTATATATTTTTCCTCCATATAGATCCTCTTCCTCTTTCTTTGATTTTTGTGGGTATTGGTTTAGATAGTGATACAGCTGGGTCAAAAGGTTAACCCTTGGCTTGGTAATTTTCTAGACACAGTTCCAAATCACCCTCCAGAATGTCTGGATCAATTCACAGCTCTAACAACAGTGCACTAGTTACGACTTGTTTCCTCATAGCCCCTCCAACCTTTGTTATTTTCCTTTTCTGTTGTCAAAAATACAACCTTTTCAGGCTCTTATTTAAAGCCCTTGACAAGGTGGGGAGGAAAAAACGCTGGATTTGTGGTTAGAGAAGTTCAATTCCACTTCTTTCTAAGACACTACCTGTATGACCTTGAAAAAAAATCATTTAACCACTCTGAGTCTATTTTCTCATCTGTAAACTGAGAAGAGAAATGACACTTAAAGTCCCTTCTATTCTAAATCTAATTTAAACTTTTCTTGACTAATTTTCTTACTCTTCTCAATGCATTGTGCATTTAAGCCAGACAGAGTCACTCCACAACTTTGGCCTTCCATCTTGTCTTTGGGGCTTTGTACTGACTGTTGCCTGTGGCCAGACTACGTTCCTGTCTCACTCTCTCCCTTGAGAATTCTTAGGTCCTCTAAGAACTCTACTTTGGCATCACCTTCTGCATGAAGTTGCCTCTGATATCTCAACTTGTGGTGCTCTTCAGCCTCCTTGAATTATTTCGAAGTTACTTATGATCTTAGGATGTTGAATCTGGTTTGTGTCAGACTTAGTCGGTGTTAGGGCAGCTAGGTGGTGCTGCAGTGGATAGAGTGCCAGGCCTGGAGTCAGAAGGCTCCTCTTCATGACTTCAAATCTAACTTTAGACACTAACTGTACAACTCTGGGCAAGTTGCTTAGTTCTGTTTGCCTCAGTTTCCTTAGTTGGAGAAAGGAATGGCAAGAAAATCCCAAATGGGATCACAAGCCGTTGGACGTGAATGAAAGATGATTGAACAACATCCTGAACAAAAACAGGTTAGCTTGGTTTAACTCCTCTCCTCTTAAAATTGATGTTAGAGGAGATGGTTTGTTGAGTAGTAGTGGTGGGGATTATATTCAGAAATTAAAGTGATGCAAAAGCAGGTGATATTAACAAGAACTTATAATACAGATTTGTTGAATTGTATTGAATCAATGTTTTCTTTTTTTCTCAGGGAGCTGGCTATCCTAGCTGACCTTTCTGGGTATCTCCCAAATCTACTATTGAATAATTCTATCACACTTATAGTGGACTAAGGAACTCCCAGGAGGGGAAATTATTGTGATCAATTCAGGCTGAGACAACTGAGAGGTTAGATGACCTACCCAGGGTCTCTTAGGCAGTATGAGTGAGAGACAGGGCATCAAAACAGGTCTCCAGGTCTTGCTGGATTCAAAATCAGCCCCCTGGCTCAATAACAGCAACAATAACATTTCCTAAAAAAGTTTTGCTGATTTGGAACTATGCTCAAAGGGCTATAAAACCGTGCATACCCTTTGATTCATAATTGTTACTACTTGGTCTATATGCCAAATAGCTCATAAAATAGGGGAAAGGACCCATATGTACAAAAAACAAAGTTTGTGGTAGCTCTTTTTATAGTGGCAAGGAATTGGAAATTGAGTGGATGCCCATCAGTTGGGAAATGGATGAATAAGTAATGGTATATGAATTGAATGGAATATCATTTTTTCTATGAGAAATGATGAGCAGTCTGCTTTCAGAAAGTTCTGGAGAGCCTTACATGAACTGATGCTAAGTGAAGTGAGCAGAACCAGGAGAACATTGTGTACATTGACAACAAGATTATGTGATGATCAACTGGGATGGACTTGGCTCTTCTCAGCTATGTAATGATCCAAAAAATTCCAGTTGGCATGGAATGGAAAATGCCATCCGCATCCAAAGAGAGAACTATGGATCAAAGCATAGGATTTTCACCTTTTTTGGTTTGTTTTTTCTTTATCATGTTTTTCCCCTTTTTGTCTAATTTTTCTTGAACAATATGATAAACAGAAGTATGTTCAAATTTTTTTTTACTGTTCTTTTATAGACAGCCTCAAACACAAAGAGATTTATTCATTTACCCAAGAGGTTTAGTCACTTTATGCTAAGATCCAGTTAGTGATAGATCAAGGGTTATAATCCAGGTCTTTCTACTTTTAACCCTGAACTCTTTCCTTGGTATTGACACATCTTTTTGTTTTCTTTTTTAATGGGAACAAAGCATTTAGTGAATAACTATTGAGTAGAAGACTTGGACTAGGTACTCTGTGAGGGATATTTTCAAATAGCCGTGGTCTCTTCCAAATAACTAATCATTTATTTGCAGAAAATGAAAACCTCCATGAAACAGTTTCCAAACAAGCAAGTGCCAAGAAATGTGCTCAAAGAGTTTAAAATATTATAGAAGCTGAGTCTATGGTACTCAGAGGGGCAGAAGTTTTCAATCAGAAAAAAGCTTTTTACACAATGTCATATCTGAATCCTCTTGAATCAAGCAACAGCTAGAGAATTTCTAAGGTGTCATTACCAGCATAATAGACGTGGTAAGGGACTTGTCGCTAATTAACATTTATTGAGTCCCTACTAAAAGACTCAGATTGGATATATTCTAGAAGTAGAGCTCCTGGTAACGATGTCGATGGAAACAGGCATTGGAATTCATGATCACGCTGAATTTCCCCATCAGTGAAAAGAGGCCAGCCAGCTTTTCTTGAAACCACATTAAGCGGTTTAAGAAAATGGCTATTTGATTGATAACCTACTTCCTTAACTAAACCCCAATGACTGATTACAAATTGCTCCTACTTTGCCCTGTCAAGTTTGAAAATTTATGTATGTTGAGTCAAAAACTGTCTGCAGGGAATCAATTAGATTTCCATTGACTTCAGGAAGGAATTTTGTAAGAATAAGTGCTATTATAAAATAATTTATGTGTTTCCCATGTAATATGATTACATGCTAATATTTAGAATCCCTATAAAACCCGTTTAGACTGGAGGTAAAGTTTCATCATTGTTAGAGAATACTATAGATGTTAAGAATTCTGCTTATTCTTTAGCCTATTACAGCTAGGTTCTTATTAGTGTGAATATTGAATCTCCTGAAGTGCTTGAATGTATTTGAATTTGGATTATTAAAAATTATAATTTTGTAAAATATGGTACTTGGTCCTAGCCCAATAGAAATATTCAGTGTAAATTTGAATAATGCATCTACTTCCAGGGGACACATTATTCAAGCTAATTGGGACCTAGCTATACTTCTTGGATTGAGACTCTGGAGGTGGGAAGGAAGTGGGACATTTTGGATGCTATTCTTGCTTACTGGCTCATAGCTTAGAAGACTAGATATCCACCATCAATGAGACATTTCCAGCATTCTCATCTCTTTAGAATTTGCCCTTCAGAATGAAATTTTGAATTGGCTAGGGACTTGGGTCTGGATCCATTTTTAAAGATATCTTTCCCTTCCTTCTGTGGTTTTGTTAATAAATACAACTTAGCTATAAATGTGGTCAAACATGACTTCCTGCTTTTAAGAAAAAGACTTATTAACAGCCTCAGCGGCATTCTTGACATTGAATATATCTCTTTTAATGTAGTACATTTAAGATCTGACTGTAAGTAAATCCGAACATATCTCCCTAAAATGATAGCGGTTTAAATATGGAGTAGGATCAGTAACCAGAAATTGAATCAACATGAGTGGGATTTTTTTTGGAGAGATGTTTTCCAAATTCCAAAATTCAGCATCTATAGCAAGTTCTATATGATCTACCAATGTAAGGCTGTTGTAAAATGCCCTTCCAACACAAATGAGTTTTTTTTTAAGGTCATTGATCAGTCACCTGTTCCCTTTTAAATGATCAGTTTTATTCACTACTTGGTCATATGGTTCCAGCATGACTAGGAGAAAAAAGTTCCTCAACTCAGATTACAATGTCACTAAGTATTGATCTATATATACACATACAGGTAAAAATGGATTTAAGTACATATACATATACATATGTGCATATATACATACACATGCATATAAATTTGAGAGTAAGATAAAATAATGCTAGAAGGAAGGGATATATCTTTAAAATGGCTACTCTAGACTCCTTTATGAAAGCAGCCCCAAATGATATATGGTCATAAAATTGAAGTAACATAGTTAAAATATATCTTTTTTTCTTTTTAAAATTATATACACTCTATTGAGAATCTAAACACAGTGGATGTGGAGACAAGGGGAAGGGGATGTTGGGTTTTGTCTTATTGCTTGTGTTGCCACTTATTTGACCTTGGATATGCCAGATATTGGGACAGTATCCACACAAATTGAAGCAATAAGCTCCATATATTTCTATAATAAGCCATCTTGATCTGTAACCTACATAAAGCATACCCAAGGACTCTTGAATATCTATCCTGCTTGGATGCTATTTACTTCTGATTACTTGTAATATTATAGATTTATTGTGTACATGAACACAAGTTGCAAGACAAGATATTGATTCACAATACCTGGTAATAGAGCAGTAATTGCTTTGCTTTAAAATTAAGTGACCATACTCGTTTCAGAATCTGTAGTATTTCATCATTTCTAGTGGTATCTCAAGATAGGAAATAGAATTGAGTGGACACCCAATTACCCTCGCAGAAGCAACAGTTCATAATATATTTCACAAATACAATGACAATCAGGGAGCCTGCTCATACTTATCTGAAATGTGACCAAATAGGATAAACTCTAGTTTTCCAGACCATGAAATACTCAATAACTCATCTAGTTAAAATAGATGGCATTTATATCAAATTATCCTTCTTTCCCCCATTCCTAAATCCTCCAAACTCCCTTTCAGAATTCTTCATAACACTTCCAAACTGAAAAATGGGGTGGGGAAGGTAGGATTCAAAGTTACAAAACTGAGTTTATGAATACAAATGGAATCCTAGAGCAACACTCTTTTATAAATAATCAGCTTCTCCTCTAGATTAGCATACTAAAACAAGTTGGAGGGGGGTTGGGTTGGGTGGGAGGACTGCTGAAATTCTACTTACTGTGGTGCCCTGGAAATCGAATTTGATGTATTTTTCTCCTTCCAAAGATCTAACTCCCTGCGGCACACAAATGGCATATTTTCTCAATTGAGAAGTCATTTACATTCTTTAAAACATCTGTTTATGAATATCTTTGTGATAATAATTGCTATTTACAAAGTTTTTTATCATCAATGTGAGATGTTTAAATGAAGAACACTGGAAGGAACAGATTTCTCCCTTTTGGTAATCACTGGAGTAAGTCTTCTACAATCTTCCAGTTTACATTTGGTCAGGAGTAGGATAGAGTGGGATGCGAATGTTATCTCTAGTACAATATTTTTTGTCTTCTCTCTGATTCCTTGACCACTCAGCAGAGACCTGAAAGACTGAAATATTGCATTCTTCTTTTTAAAAATATACCTGTCTGATAAATGCAGTGACCAATCAGGATAATTAAGAATAATGCTATTCCAATTCGGACAGTGAGGTGATGGACTCAAGGTAAAGATTGAGATGTACATTTTGGAACATGACCAATGTGGGAATATGTTTTCTTTGATTGTGCATTTTTTGTGACCATGACTTTTCTTTTCCTTTTTCAAGGGAGGTGGGAGAGAGGGGGAAAAGATAACAAGGTACTTATTAATGGGAAAAAATGACCAATGGTGTTTTTTTAAATTCATTATTTATTTAAAAATAATAGCTTTTTGTCCTTCAAAATACAAAGAAAGATAGCTTTCAAGATTCACCCTTGCAAAACCTTGTGTTCCAAATTTTTCTTCCTCCTCCCCACCTCCCTCCTCCTCTAGACAGCAAGTAATTTTATATAGGTTATACATGTGCAATTCTTCTTTTGTAATTATTTTTAATATACATTGCTTAGGAATCTTGTTGGGAGAGAAAAATCAGAGCAAAAGGGGAAAACCATGGGAAAGGAAAAAAAAAGAAAAAAAGAAGTGAACACAGCATGTGTTGATTTATATTCAGTTCTTTTTCAGGATGCAGATGGCATTTTCTGTCCAAAGTCTATTGGGACTGCCATGGATCACTGAACCATCAAGAAGAACCAAGTCTTTCATAGTTGATCCTCACACATTCTTCCTGTTATTGTGTACAATGTATTCCTGGTTCTCTTTGTTTTACTCAGCATCAGTTCATGTAAATCTTTCCAGGCCTCTAAAAATCAGCTTTTTCATCATTTTTATAGAACAATAATATTGCATTATTTTCATATACCACAACTTATTCAGCCATTCTCCAATTGGTGAGCGTCTACTCATTTTCCAATGAGTTATCACAAAAAGAGCTGCTACATTTTTGCCATGTGCTATCCTTCTAAACATATTTCCACATATATCATGCTGTGTAAGAAAAATCAGATCAAAAGGGGAAAAATGAGAAAGGAAAAAAAAACCCGATCAAACAAACAACAACAACAAAGATGAAAATGCTGGGTTGTGATCCACGTTCAGTCTCCATAGTCCTTTCTTTGGGTGTGAAGGGCTCTTTCCATCACATGTCTATTGGAATTGTCTTGAATTATCTCATTGTTAAAAAGAACCAATTCCACCACAGTTGATCATCACAAAATCTTGTTGTTTTGTACAGAGTTCTTTTGGTTCTACTCACTTTACTTAGCATCAATTCATGGAAGTCTTTCCAGGCTTTTCTGTAATCAGCCTGCTGATCGTTTCTTATAGAACATTAATATTCCATTACCTTCGTGTACCATAACTTATTCGGCTATTCCTCAACTGATGGGCATCCACTCCATTTCCAGTTCTTTGCTACTACAAAAAAGGCTGCTACAAACATTAGCAGGTGTGTTCTTTTCCCTTTTTAATAATCTCTTTGGGATACAGATCCAGTAGTGACAGGGTAGTGTTTTTTTTTTTCTTTTAAAGAAGGGTAGTGTTACCATTATTAAAATTTCTCACATCATGATTTTTGTAAGAGGCTCAATGCCACAGAACATCAGCACACCAAGAATTCTTCCTTGAATACACATGGGGTATAAAGAGATCTATAGTATTCTCACATCAAAGAAGAAAGCAAATAAATCAGTACAAAAACTTCTTTTTAATAATAATCAGACTTATAGCCTGCCTTAACCTAGAATTCCCAAAAATCACTGTCAAGCAGTCAACAGAAGAAAGGCAACATTCTCTGTGCCGTGGGTGATTTACCTTGTCATAAAACAAAGAACAACATGAAACCACTTTCTATACTGAATTCTCTCCTTTAGTTCCAGCTTACCACCTAAGGAAAAAAAATTTCCCAAATAATAGAGTCCCTGGATTGTATTATGCTAATAAACTTTAGAATCTGAAATCTTCAGAGAAATTTTTTAAAATTCATGCTGTTACTTTTTCTTCCAACTTCAATTTTGCAAAATGGGCCATTATACCATACTTTTGTTTTATTCATTCATTCATTCATTCACTTATTTATTTATTTGTTTGTTTGTTTGTTTGTTTATTTATTTTTGCTATTGTACCATCTCACCACAGTTTTAATCTTGGTACTTCAGGAGATAGAAATACTTCAAGTGCTAGATTTAGGGTCAAAGGATCTGGATTCAATTGCTAACTATGTCACTTACTCCCTGTGTGATCTTGGATCAGCCACCTAATTTCTCTGAAGTTTAGTTTCTTTCTTTGGTCTCAATGACCTCTGAGGTCTCTTACAGTTTTAAATCTGTGATTTCTTTGCCTCAGATTTCTTTCCAAGATTGCATTTTCATTTCACTTGTATGTGTATGTGGGCATGTGCATGTATTAGGTACCCTTCTTCCAATGCGCTTTGTAATTTAGTTATTATAGTTATTAGCAAAAGAATCTGCTGTTGATTATTTTTAGTGATCATGCTAATTTCAAGAGCAATTGTGGCTGCATTGGCTTTGAGATCCAGTGGTCAAACTTTTCTGAAATGGTGTTGGAATTTGTTTGGTTAAACAAATTAATGCTGCTTTCTAATTGGTATGTAATTATTTTATCTTCAAAACAATCAGGAAATATTTTAAACTAGGGTAGTTCCCTTTCCTCTATTCATATCCTACTCAATTCTTAGATCCTCAACTCAGTATTAATCTCTCAGAATCTATTCTAGAAGTTGGCTCCTAGCAGGTCCTCTGCCAGGACCTCAAATGGCCAAGTTCTGGAAAAAATGTTTTTTTTCCCCTCTAGCCCCTTAAATAAGAATCAGGGTATATATATAATGCCTCTGTAGCAATACTCTTTGATGCCTCTTCTTCCCCCCCCCTTTTTTTTAAAAAAAATAATGGCTTTTTATTTTCAAAACATCTGCAAAGGATTCATTCATCCTTGGAAAATCTTTTATTCCAAATTTTTCTCCCTCCCTTTCCCTCACCTCCTCCTCTAGATGGCAAGTAATCCAATATATGTTAAACATGTGCAATTCTTCTATACATATTTTTATAATTGCTGTGCTGCAGAAGAAAAATCAGATCAAAAGGGAAAAAATGAGAAAGAAAACAAAATGCGAGCAAACAACCACAAAAAAGGTGAAAATACTATGTTATGATCCACACCCAGTTCCCATAGTCCTCTCTCTGGGTGCAGATGGCTCTCTCCATCACAAGACCATTGGAACTGGCCTGAATCACCTCATTGTTGATAAAAGCCATGTCCATCAATATTAATCATTTGATTGCTCTTCTTTGCCCTCAAAGAGACTTAAAATATGTTCTCACCTAATTAGTACCTACTCAGTGGGTTACATTGTAAAGTCCATCCATAACTCCCTACTGTAAGATCTAAACTCAAGTGTCCAGAGGAATTGTCAGCAGTCCCAAAGCACTGACTTCTCCTTGCATAGGATACTGGGACACAAATGCAAGTCAGTCTCAAAAACAGTCCTAGCAATCCTATAGTTCTTCAAGGCATCTATTATAATACAAACCACTTCCATTTCTGTTGCATTGCAAAAAGCCATCCTTACAATAGCTCTAGCAAGCAGGTTTTCCAGGCTGCTAAACTCTAATCATGACCCCAGGCTACATTAGTGACCACTCTTTGCCCCTTTATAGTTCACCAAATCCCTGTATAAAGCAAACAATAAGATTGTAAAAGATCTTTAAAACTGGAAGGGATCTGAAGGTCATTTTGGCAGCATTCTCCATTTTAAGGGAAAGAATCTCAGTCTCAGAATGGTTTTAAGGATAGTAAATGGGGAACCCTAGTTTTGAACCCAGATTTTTTTTGATGTTTTACATAAACTAAATGTATGACTATCATCCAACCCCTCTGAAGTTACGTTTTGCTGCTTATCAATATTTTTACTGTATCTAGAGAAAATCTTTTTTTTTTTCACTTTGTCCTTCTCCAGCATGCTATTTGGTACCTTTGTGACGTGTGCACAAGAAATTTTCCTCCTTTTGTCCTTTTTTATCTTTCCTTTTTTTGACATTTATTCATTTTTCTTCAAAGTGGGGGATTTTTTCAACCATTATAACTACGGAAAAGTGCTAGAACTTTAGTACTCTATCAAAAGAAGTGTATATAATAATAATTTTAAGACCCCTCCCTTCCAACTTGTTTTTTTAAGCTAATCTCCAACAAAGATTTCCAACACAAGCATCTCTTTGGCCACTCTGCCACTCTTGGTTATATGTTTTCAATACCACTTCCGGTATTCACTGTTCAGATACTTGTCTAATTGCATTTAAATAATAACATGTTGAGCTAAAGAAGACCTTAGGGATTATCTAATCCAATTCTTAAATTCTTTGTTGTTCAATTGTTTATGACTCTTCATGAATTTTAGTACTCTATCAAAAGAAATATATATATATATATATATATATATATTTATAGATATATTTACTATAATCTATTTGGGGTTTTCTTTGAGTGATTTGCCATTTTTTCCAGCTCATTTTATAGATGAGGAAACTGAGGCAAATAGAGTAAAATGACTTGCCCAGGGACACACAGCTAGTAAGGTGTCTGAGGCTAGATTTGAATTCAGGAAGATGAGTCTGTATCATTTTGTTGCCCTTAGAATTATACAGAGAAGAATACTGAGGCTGAGAGGAAGTAAAAGATTTGGCTATGTTCATAAAGGAAACACATGGCAAAGCTAGTGTTTAAGCCCATATCTTTTGATTCCAAATCTAGTATTCTTTGGAATACATTTTATCTAATTATATACAGGTATTTCTATTTCTTTAAGACTTACAGTAACTGTTTATATAATTTATGTTTAATGTAGAATTTAATATTTAATATTAGCTTTGTGCATGGCTAGCTGTTCCAATGAATTATCGAGGTTTTCTCTCAAGAAGAAACCCCCTTCCCTGTAAAGAAGCACTAAGCTTTTGGTCTCTATATGACATCTTTACAGGTGCATTACTGTTGTTGGCAGCGTTCCTGAACTCTAAACATTTGGTAAGAGCCATTAAGGAGGCAAGAACCTTCTTTAATTAAATCCACACCTATTCAAATGCTTTCAGAGGCCCACCTGTGCAATAGGTGCTGTAATAGAGGAATCTGTCATTGAACTCAACAAATTTCCTCAGGGTCTTCTGTGTATAGAGCATATTGCTGGCCACTGGCATGGGGGAATTGGAATATGCACTGCCAGGGCTCTCCTCTATTAGAGCAGTTATCAGCACAGAAGCTTCTTTGTCCCCACTGTAACTGAAATATGTGCCCAAAGATGCAAAGTTAGGGAAGCCGATAGCTGTCATCCATCAGGGCAATTCCCTTGCCACTTTCTGATGGTACACCAAATAATCAGCTTTCCTTCCCCAAGAGCTGTCGAGAATTAAGAATAGAAATCAGTGAAAAAATTAGTATTCGACGAGTCTTACTTTTGTACTTCCTTTCTAGACAACTGGTGAAAACCTTTCTCTATATCAGGGATTCTTACCTTTTTTGATTGGGCAATCTGGCAAAATCTGTTGATCCTTTCTCAGAATCATGTTTGTAAATGCATAAAATAAAATACACAGGGTTTCAGAGGAAATAAATGATATTAAAATACAATTGTCAAAGCATTAAAAAAATAAGTCTCCTGACTCCAGGTTAAGAACCCCTGATGCCACTAATCATATTCGTTATATATTTTTTTTTCTCTGTGGCGGGCACAGCAATCAGCCAGGGTGGTTTAAATCAGAGAATTGAAAAAGAATCCTTCTTTTCAAGGATAATTTATTTCTCTTTTTTTTGGAGGGAGTACAATTATCTAGATAATTGTTACAATTATGCACTGAAATTTTCTTGCAGAAACATAACTTGTCACTCTTCTAAAGGCCTGTACATTATTACTGTTTTTATTAATATTGGTTTCTCCATTGTCGCTTCTCTTAATTCGGTAGCTTGCCCCGATAATCAGAAACCTGGCCTTTTTATCTCTTCTTTCCCTGAGGGATTTGAGAATCTTGTTCAAACTCCTAGAATCAAAGATTTCAGGGAAAAAGAGAACTCTTCTCTTGACAATAGTGGGACATCTAAGAGAGGAAACATTGAGGGAACGCTAGAAGACTAAGAGAACACAAATGACCTATATCCAGTGAAGGAAAAAAGAAGAAAGAGAATCAAAGGGAGAGATTAAAGCCAGGGAGGGGGAGGATATGCAAAAGAAATAGAAGAAAAATGACAAAAGCCAAGTTAAGAGGGTTTTCTTGTCTGAGGAACAAGAAAGCTTCTCTACTGACTCCTCTATATAGAGGAAATTCAACAATGGTCCCTGTTGAATTTTGATCTCCATGTTTCCATAACAAATGATTGATTGCACTCATATTTTCCTGGACTTCTTTGACCACATGAATGCCCTACCATCCTTGGCCAGAACACTATTACTATGCTCTCAAGTTTACTCTCGCTTTATTTGCTACTGTTTCTAAGGCTAACATTTAAGAGGGTGGCTATTTTCCCCCTCCAGGACTTTGCCTGCTGTTAAATTGTGATGCTGCTGAAAGGATGGGGGTGTTTCCAGTGGAAACAGGAAACCAAGAGTCAGGCTTTCTATATTCATGACTGAGAGGGACAGAACAGCCTGCTTATCTACATCATTATGATTTCTTTTAAAGCAAAAAAAATATAGCTCTTTATCAAAACAGCTAGGTATAAACAATAACTAGTATTAAATATCCTATTATGTATACACATGCCATTAGAGCAAGATTTAAAGAAATACAAACAAGTAGGTACCGTACTAACATCTGACTTCTCAATTACTGTTTTAAACTCACAATGTATTTATTTCCGAAGAATAAATAAAGCAAATTCACCCTAAGTCTTTCTTGAGTAAGACCTTTGCAGAATAGTTCTAAACCCAAGTAGACATCAGTCTTCTAGGCTTCCTTCTTTAGCTACCGTAGCCTGTCTCCATCAGAGTCACTAATGTTTGGTTTATCTACCTTGACTATCTATCCTGGTTTCTATGCTTTCTCTTACTTGACTTGATGTCTCAGTCTACTGACTCATTTGCAGTTTAGCTCTGGTTTCCTATAGAGCCACAAGTCCTTTCCCATAGCTTCTTTCTTTTCGAAAAGATTTCACCTCCTTCCTAGTTACAGATCTAAGCTTGCCAGAGCATACATTTTACTAATGCTCTTGTGAATTATTAAAACATTTTACTCATTCCTATTAACTGTGCGGCCATGGGTAAGTGACTTAACCTCTGTGAGTCTGTTTTATTGCTTATCATCATTTTCTTTTCATTTAAAGGAAATCTTAATTGTACCCTTTGTCTTCATTGCCCTATTTCTACCATACCCTTTCCCTTCTACCCTGAAGCAAAAGTCCCTTATAAACATAGGGTTTTTTTTAAACAAAAAATGTTGATCTTAACTATTGAACAAGAAATAAAAGAAAATCTGTTTCCTTTTAAATCTCCAAGGACATTTCAACAGACTGAATTTATACACTGAAGACCTGAAAAAAATATCCCCCCTTTCTACAGGCATTTAGGTCACAACAGTTCAAAAGTTGAGCTATAAATCACATTTTTATATCAAATATCTAATAGATGGGTTGTTAAAAAAAATTGAAATGACTTGTGAAGATGATGTCCAGCTTCCAGTGGTAGTAATTTCTAATTATATATATATATATATATATATGAAGGTCATTTACCCTGTTGGAGTAAAAGTGAATATAATGGGTCATTTCTCTTTCTATTTGGAGGTCATTTTCATTAAATGATATATCACATTTCATAGGACCTTATATATAGAGCTGGGAGGGAACTCAAAAGTTTTTTAATTTGACTTCTTTGTTTTACAAATGAGAAAACAGGAACCCACTGAGACTTTTCCGGTTCTTGGAATTCTCCCCTTCCTCATGTATATGATAAACACATTCTATGTGTGCAGTCCCTCATCACATAGTATACACACACATACACACAAAATTTTTAATTGTAGTAATGTAATGGCAGATGAAAAAGCTTAGTAGTGGCGTGCTTTACCAATCAGATAGATGTATTTTCCCCTAAAAAGCAAGGGATTTGAGCTTCAAGTGGAGGGAAAATTTTAATGTAAACTAGATAGTAAATAAAGACTTCATGAAACAGATTTGACTTGAAGTAAGCTATGAAAGGTGGATAGAAGGGAATTATGGGAAGATGGTGAAATAAGTCAGGAAATTACCTTCCCCCCCCCCAATTTCCCCCAAATAACTTAAAATAAAGCCACGGAATGAATTTTAGAACTGAAGAAATAATTCAAACTCAGTGTAAAGCAGTCGTCCAACCTAAGACAATTTAGAATAATGTTATGAAAGATCTGACCTGTTCCTGCACCTGAATGAAGTGCAGCAACATCTGGGACAATTCCACTGGAGCTAAATGCAGGAGTACAGGCCCACTGACCCTGCTATCCCAGGCTGTGGCTGTAGGAGAACAGAAGCAAGAACTGCAGTGAATGCAATGATGGGGGTGAGGGGAGAGACCTTGCTGGTTGGGGTCATTTTCTAGAGAGCAGAATCTGTGGTTCCAGTTCCAGGGGCAGAGGAATGAGCTGACGTTTGGGACCTCCAGAAAGATAGGAGGGAGAAAGAGGTTTGCTGTGGCAGTGGTGCTGGGGGTCCTGGTTGGAGTGCAGGGGCAGGGAGGAGTACATGAGGGCATTTATAGAACAAGATGTGAGCTGGAAGAACAGTGGCCTGGCCTTTGATTATTGGACACTTGGATTATTGGAAGTGGAATAACTATAGAAAAAGCAAGAGTCATGCAAGAAAGTCAACAAAAGAAAGTCAAACAGTTGAAAAAAGAGAGCCAGACACATAAGAAAATGACTCTGTAAAATTTGAATTGGGCAATGGAAAGCTAATGACTTCATAAGACATCTAGAAATAATAAAAAGAATTCAAAAGAATGAAAAAATGGAAGAGAATATGAACTAATTCATTAGAAAATCAACTCACCTGGAAAACAAATAGAGGAGAGATAATAAAATAATTGTTGGACTACCTGAATGTTATGATCTAAAACAGATATTATAAAACATTATTCTTCAAAAAATTATCAAGAAAAACATTTCTCTAAAATTTTAGAACTTGAGGGTAAAATAGAAATACGAAAAAATTCATGAATTACCACCTGAAAGAGATCCCAAAGTGAAACTCATAGCAACATTATAGCTAAGTTTTAAAGCCCCCAGGTCAAGGAGAAAATGTTACAAACAACTAGAAAGAAACAATTTAAATATTTTGGAGCTACTTTCAGGATAATACAGTTGAGCAACTTTTTCATGAAAATACTGAAGGGCAAATGGAATATAATATTCCAAAGGGCAAAGTAGCTGGATTTTCAACCAAAAATAATCTACCCATAAAAGCTGAATGTAATCCTGAATGGGGAAAACATGGGTATTTGTTAAATCAAATGACTTTCAGGTATTCTTGAGCAAAAAAGCAGAACTGAACAAAAATTTTGATCTACAAAAATTAAGAGAAAAATGATAAACATGAGAGGCTAATTATAAAGGATTAATAATGTTAAACTGTTTATTTCTTATATGGGAAAATGACATTTGCACTTCTTAAGAATGTCATCATTCCTAGGGTATTTCAAAAGAGTTTATATAGATAGGAGACTTGGGGTTGAGTTGACTTTGATGGGATAATTCTAAAAAATAAAATTTTTAGGGAGAGATAAAATGCAACAAATTATCTCATACAAAACAGGTATGAACTGTTTCAGTGGAAGGGAAAAGGTGGTTGAGGGCAGGTAGTTTGGGAAACTTATTCTCATCAGAAGTAGATAAAAGAAATTATAGCATATATATCTAATAGTGTGTAAAAGTCTCCTTAACTTTCAGAAAAAATAAGAGCTCAAGAAGATAGGATAGAAGACTATGTGGATTCTGAAATGGGAGGACATGGGGATAAGATAAAGGTGTAAAAGAGCAACTTCCTTAAATAAGAGTGTGTAGATTAAGGAGGCTGTGGTCAGAAGTAAATTAGATTTCTGAGGGGGGATAGGGTAATAAAGATAGAGAAAAAAAGGTTTAACAGTGAGGAAAAATAGGATGAAGGGAAATATACAACTAACAATTATAACTTTGAATGTGAATGAGATGGTCACTCATAAAATGGGAAATACAAGGCTGAATAGATCAAAAAGAAGAACCTGACAATATATTATTTACAAGAAACACATTTAAAAATGAGAGACGCATGTAGGATAAAAACAAAAGACTGGAGTGAATTTTATTATGCTTCTATTAATGTAAAAAAGTAGAGGTAGTAATCAAGATCTCAAAGTTAAATCAAAAATAGATTTAATTAAAAAAGATAAACAGATAATCTATAATATATTAAAAGATACCATAGGTAATAAAGTAATATCAGTAATATCAATACTATACATATTTGTGCCAAATACTATAGGAGCCACAGTTCATTTTTTTTGCATTTGATTTATTTGTTAATTTAATATTTTCCCCAATTACATTCAAAAAATAAAAATTATATTTGTTTTTAAAATTTCTGAGTTCTAGTTTCGTTCCCTTATCCCCACCCACAATTAAGCAACCACATGCGAATTTATACAAAACATTTTTATAGAAGTCAAGTTGTGAAAAAAAAATTATACATCTCCCACCCTAATGAAAATAAAAACCTTCAAGAAAAATTAAGATAAAGAGACAGAGAAACACACACACACACACACACACACACACACACAGAGAGAGAGAGAGAGAGAGAGAGAGAGAGAGAGAGAGAGAATATGCTTCAATCTGTATTCAGACACAATCACTTCCTTCTCTGGGTATGGATAGGATTTTTCATCACAAGTCCTTCAGTATAGTCATGAATGATTGTACTGCCAAGAATAGCAAAGTCCTCTACAGCTGGTAATTCCTATTGCTATTATGTTGGATACAATACATTTTAGTTTGCTTGAGTTCATGGAGAACTTCCCAGATTTTTTTTTTTTCTGAGAGCATCCTGCTTATCATTTCCCATGAAACAATAATATTGCATCACAAATACATACTACAATTTGAGCCATTGTACAATTGATGGGCATCTCATCAATTTCCATTTTTTTTTTCCTGTAGAAGAAAGCTGCTATGGATAATTTTGTACATATAGTTAATTTTCCTTTTTTGAATCTCTTTTGGTATTCATAGCTAGTAGTATTGTTAGGTCAAAGAATATACATGAATTTATAGCCCTTTGGGCACAGATTATATCTTTTTATAATTTGTCAATTGGGACATGGCTCTTATTTTTTGAATGCATTTGATTCAGTTCCCTCTGTGTTTGAGAAATGAGTCCTCATCAGAGAAACTTGATTTGAAATTCTTTTTACAATTACTTTTGCCAACTGTATTCCCCCCCCAGTTTATTCTCCTTCTCTTTTCACCCTGTCCTCAGAAGTGTTTTGAGGAACCACATTTTTAAAAGGAAAGGTTAATGAATTACAGGTGAAAATAGAGAGTAAAACTATAATAACGAGGGACTTCGACCTTCCCATCTCAGAATTAAATAAATCTAACCAAAAAATAAGTAAGGAAAAAGTAAAAAAGATGAATAGAATCTTAGATCAGATAGATATGATAGACATTTGGAAAGAAATGAATGGGACTAGAAAGTATTATACCTTTTCTCAATAGTACATGGCACCTTTACAAAAACTGACCCTATATTAGGGCATAAAAACTTTATAATTAGATATGGAAAATGATATCAAATGCATTCTTTTTAGGTTACAATGCAGTAAAATTACATCTAATAAAGGACCATGAAACATGTATTAAAAATTTATTGGAGACCAAATAATCTAATCTTAAAAAATAGTGGGTTAAAAAAAGTCATAGAAAAAATACTTTCATTAAAGAGAATGATAATAATGAGACAACATATCAAAATTCATGGAATGCAGAAAAAGTAGTAATTAGAGGATAATTTACATCCCTAAATGCTTATACTAATAAAGAAAGAACAGATTAATGAACTGAGTGTGCAATTTAAAAAACAGAAAGAGAACAGATTTAAAATCTCCAATTAAAAATCAAATTGGAAGTCCTAAAAATTAAAGGTAAGATTAATAAAATTGAATGTAAGAAAACCATTGAATTAATAAAACTAGGAGTTTGTTTTATATAAAACAATAAAATATATAAACCATTAGTTTATATGCTTTTCAAAAGGAAGGAGAAAACAAAATCACTAATATAAAAAATGAAATGGATGAATAGACCACGAATGAAGATAAAATTAAAGCAGTTATTAGGAATTATTTTGTCTGATTACATACCACAAATTTACAGTTTAAGTGAAATGGAAGAATATTTACAAAAAATATTAACTGTCCAGATTAACAGAAGAGGAAATGGAATATCTAAATAAGCCTTTTTTTGAAAAAGAAATTGAACACACCACAAATGAACTTCCTAACAAAAAAAAAGCATTAGGATCCAATGGATTTACAAGTAAATACAAATATTTAAAGATCAACTAATCCCAATATTAAATAGTGTTTTTTTGGAATAACGGACAAAGAAGGAATCCTATTATCAAACTCCTTTTATGAAATAAATATGGTGCTAAAACCTAAGACAGGATGAGCGAAAAACAGAGAAAGAAAATTATAGATCATTTTGACTAATGGATATTGATACAAAAATCCTAAATAAAATACTAGCTAGGAGACTATATAATAGATCACAAAAATTTTATGTTGTGACCAAATGGGATTTATAACAGAAATGTAGGACTGGTTCAATATAAGGAACAATTTTAACAAAATTGATTATGTCAATAATAAAAATTACATAATTATATCACTAGATGAAGATAAAGCTTTTGACAAAATATAGTACTCATTCCTATTAAAAACCCCCCACTAAAAATCATAGGTATGAATGGATTCCTCCTTAAAATAAAAAGCATTTACCTAAAACAATCAGCAAGCATTATCTGCAGTAGGGATAACTCAGTAAGCTTTTTCCAATAAAATCAGGCGTTAAACAAGGGTATGCCCCATTATTGCCAATATTGTACAATATTGTACTAGAAATGCTAGCAATAGCAATAATAGAAGAAAAAGAAATTAAAGGATTTGGAATAGGCAATTAGATAATAATATATTTCTTTTTGCAGATGATATGATGGTATACTTGGACAATAGTAGAACTTCAACTAAAAAGTTAATTTTTTTCAATGATCTTTTAACAAAATAGCTGGATAGAAAATAAACCCGCATAAATCATCACCATTTCCATTGGAAAATAGATAACTTAATCTTAAAAAATAGTGGGTTAAGAAAAACAAGTCATAGAAACAAGCCCTGAAAGAAGAGAAAACAAGAGATATTTCATTAAAACTAACATTAAGAATTATAAAGTACCTGGGAGTATAGCTGTCAAGACAAACCCAGAAACTATATGAAAATAATTATAAAACACTTACAAAGATTTATTTGTATAAAAATAAAGTCAGATATAAAAATTTGGAGAAATATTAATTGTTCATGATTGGGATGAACATCAATATAATAAAAATGACAATTCTACCCAAATTAACCTACTTGCTTAGTACCACTTCAGTTAAATTACCAATAAATTATTTTATTGAGCTAGAGAAAGTAATTACAAAATACATTTGGAAAAACAAAAGGTCAAGAATATCAAATGAATTAATGAAAAAAAAGGGTAAAGAAAAGAAGCCTACCAGTACTAGATCTTAAATTGTATTATAAAGTGGTAATTATCAAAACTATTGAATATTGACTAAGAAATAAAAATAGTAGAACACTGGAATAGAGTAGATATAAAATACACAGTATAAATAATTTTGGTAATCTTATATTTGATAAATGTAAAGATTTAAGCTTTTGGAATAAAAATGCACTATTTGGTAAAAAAAAATTGTAGGAAAAATCGAAAAGCAATCTGACAGAAACTAGGTATAGAGCTATAGGTATGTGTGTATATTTAATACCATTTATCAGGATAAGTTCAAAATGGATACAGACCTAGATGTACAGGGACATATTATAGAAAAGCATAGAACATATTACCTATCAGATTTGTGGACAGGAGAAGAATTTATGAATAAACAAGAGATAGAGAACATTATGAAATGTAAAATGGATAATTTTAATTGCATTAAATTAAAAAGGGATTGCACAGATAAAATCAATGTATCCAGGATTAGAAGAAAAGCAGAGAAGCGTGTATGTGTGCGGGAGGAGGGGGAGAATTTAGACAGTTTTTTGAATAAAGGCTTCCTATCTCAAATATATAGAAAACTTTGTTAACTCTTTCAGAATATGAATCACTTTCCCAGGTGATAAATGGCCAAAGTATATGAACACACAGTTTTTAGAAGAAAAAAATATCAAAGCTACAGATAGTGATTTAATAAAATGCTCCTAAATTATTGTTGATTTGAGAAATATAAATTAAAGAAACTTTAAGAAACCATCTCATACTTATCAGAGTGGCTAAAATGATAAAAAGGAAAAATGACAAATGTTAGAGAGGATGTGGAAAAACTGGGACACTAATGCTCTGTTGTGAAATTGTAAAGTGATTCAAACATTCTGGAGAGCATCTGTAATTATGCCCAAAGCATGCCTTTTAATCCAGCAGCTCTCTTACTGGTGAGAAAGAACTGGAAAGTGAGAGGATGCCTATCAATTGGGGACCGGTTGAACAAATTGTGATATATAATGATGATGGAATACTACTGGGCTATAAGAAATAATGATCAGGTTGATTTTGGAAAAAACATGGGAAGATTTGCATGAAATAATGCAATGAAATGAACAGAACCAAGACACTGTTTTGTACAGTTACAGCAATAGTGTTCAAAAAAATTGTGAACAACCAAGTTATTCTGAGTAGTTTTACTACTCAATTCAACTACAAAGGACCTAGGAAGGAAGATGCTCTCCATTTCCAGAAAAAGAACTGACAACACAGAAGTATGCATAGTATGGTTTTACATATATTTATAGATCTGTGTTAAACAGTGGCCTTCTTTAATATGGGGTCAGGAAGGAGGGAGAAAGATATCTCAGAGCTCAAAAAAGAGGTGGGTAGGATTCAGTAGCATCATCAGAATCAAAAAAAAATTAGATAAGGAGAAGGGCTTTTGACACTAGACTAACCACCTCATTTTAGCAAAGGAAACGGGGTACAAAAGGGACAAATGACTTGCTCAAACTCATGTGGTTAGTTAGTGGAAGAGGTTAAATTAGAACCCATGTCCCCTGATTCATAGTCCTGCCTTCTTTTAATTATGCTGAGGACAGTGTTTGTTGTGAAACACATGGGGCTAGATAAGCTTCAAGGGCTTGTCATTTTGTAAATGTGGTTCCTCCCATCATTGAAATAGACCATATCCCCTTTACAACTTAGTGGATGATCCAAGAGACCTACAATGGCATCCTAGGGTCTAGCTGGGGTCAACCTCCCTGACTTAGCTGGGTCATAAAACAGACAAGGATTCCAATTCTAGGCGTGTAAGCTCTCCATCTTGGTTTTCCCTGGCACAGATTATATTTTGAAAATGCAGCCTGGTTGCCACCCCTACTGTGAGACATCCGAAGAGGACTTCACTGGAGGACATTCAGCCAGGTTACTACTGACTTCAATCACATCCCCACCTTCAAACTCTGTGCATTAATCACTTTAGTTTGGCAATTAACAATTCCAGCCCCAGCCATTGAACTCAGTGGTGTTTGCTCATTAAATTGGCCTGGTCCAATATTTGGCATAGGTATTATGCTTATCAGAGAAAGAAACAACTGTGGTGTAGTTGATAGAGAGCTGGCCTTGTGGCCAGTTGTTTTTCAAGTTCTGCTTCTGGCACATATTAGCTATGTGACTCTAGACAAATCACTTGTGGGTGTCCCAATGCCTGAGACAACTTTCTGTGACTGATTCAACTTTGGAGAGTGGGTGCAGACTTGCATTGGTAGAGGAAGTTCCATTATTGGAATTCTCTATACCAGTGAAATAACAGATTTGGCTTAACAATGAAATAAAGGGCATTTAACATCCTCCTGACTCATAGTAAGGGCATACATCAATGCCTATTCACTATTTACTTCACTTAAAAAGTATTTATAGTACTACTAAAACATGTCATAAGAAAAATATTAGAGAATGGACATGATGGTGCTTTTAGTATAGTTCCTGCTACTATGGAAGGGTGGAGCTCTTGGGCCATTTGAGTTCAGGAGTTCTAAGGTTCAATAGGATTAAAGTTGACTGGGAGGGGGTCTGCAATAAGAGCACCACCAATATGATAATTCCCTTGGCTAGAATGGCCACCAAGCTACCCAAGAGGTGTACTTACCCGAGTCAAAAAAAATGGAGCAAATGAAAATGCCTATATTGATTAGTAGTATAATTGGGCCTATACATGGCCAAGTCTACATATAACCTGAGCAAGACAGGGAGAGTAAGGCAAAAAAGGAAAAAAAAAGATAAATACTGGAAAATCACATCAAGACATTTTTGTGTATACATGCGCAGGTACACACCTCCATAGGCCATGCATATGTCATAGGTAATAAACATTTATTGAGCATTGTGCTAAGCACTAGGAATATAAAGAAATGAAAAAAGGCAGTTTCTGCCCTCAAAGACTCCATATTTTAATGAGGGAAGACAGCACATAAAAAAGCTAAAAATTAGGGAGGAAAGGGAAGGATACCCAGCTTGGGGACGTGATGAAATTCTGCAGCTAGATGGGAAATGAAATGAAAAAGTGGGTGCCTTGAGCATCCTTCTTTAATAGAGGACCTGGAAGGAGCTCTCAGATGTACGTTCTCCAATCAGTGGGAGGAAGGGGCCCCAGGAACAGGGGATACTGAGGAGGTGTGAGTATTTCTTACAAGGTAATAAAATAAGTTCTGGAGATAATGGTGAAATCAAGGAAAGAAGGAGAGCAGCCCAGAAGGAAATATTCATGTGGGGATGTGTGTCTATATATGCTTAGGAGGCTGAAAGTCTGTTATCACAGGAGCAGGTAAGGCCTAAAGAAATGGTTTAAAACTGATCCAAAGAGAACCTCTCCCCATACCATGATCATAGTAATGCCCATTCCTACAACATAAAGTAATCATGTACAAAATAATTACCTTCATTTTACAGCAAAGAATACTAAGGCTGCAAATGATCAGGTGGTTTACTCTAGGAAACAGAACTAACAAGTGTCAGAGCTGAGATTTGAACTCGGGGAATTGACTTCAAATTCAAGGTCCTTTCCATTGCATCTTATGAGGTGTCTGGACACATCTGTGAAGAATAGAGTGGTTCATGCCCTCAGTTTCCTCCTCTCTAAAATTAAGGAGTTGGACTATACTTCTGAGATTCTTTCCGGTTCTTGATCTAAGATCCATCGGTCTATACTTCTGAGATTCTTTCCGGTTCTTGATCTAAGATCCATCGGTTATGGTAGACAAGCCATCATGCCCTGAATCTGTTTCCTCCCCTGAAAAATGAAGGAGTTGGATTACCTGAGATTCTCTGGAACTCTGGATCCCCTGTGAAGCCTTTTCTAATCCCTTTAGTTGATCCTATTTGTCTCTTGTCTCCCTTATTCCTGTATCTATTTTCCTTATCTATTTGCATGGTTTTTCCTTACTAAGAGACTATAAGCTCCTTGAGGGCAAGGGTTGTTCTCTGTTTTTGAATATATAGCACCTAGAACAGGGATTTGCAATATTGTACATTGTGGACACTTAATAAATATTTGCAGAATCCTAGAAGCCAGAAACAGATTTGATAATTTATACAGTTTGTTCTTAAATTTTCCCAGAGTGGAACAGTGAGAAAGTTATAAAGAAATTGAAAACAAAGCTGCCTATGTCAATGAGCTCTGGTCGAGTAGACATAAGCTAGGAGGGTTGAAAAGATATAACTTAGAACTAAGTTCTAAGGGTACGTTCCCCTTTAGACAAATCCAACATACAAGAACTGAATACCTAAAACAGTTCTATTATGGGGTGAATTTTGAAAAGGATTCTTCACCTTAGCCCAAGACTCCTTAAAGTTGTACTGATAACTCATTTCTATAACTCTTTATGGCTTTCAAGGTACCTTTCAAATAAATTATCTCATTCTTCAGATTAATTTTGTGAGGTAGATACTATAGAACAGGTATTACCAACTTCAATTTACAGAGAAGAAAATAGCTTCAGAGGGGTGGAGTGATTTTCCAAGGTCACACAGCTGATTAAGGACAGAAGTAAGATACAAGTCTCTGGATTGTGAAGTCAGTGCTTGTTTCATAGAAGAAGGAAGCAAACATTTATTAAGTACCTGGCATGTGCCAAACACTTGAAAAATACCACTGCATTTGATTCTCACAACAACCCGGAATGTAGGTGCTGTTATTATTCCTGTTTTATACTTGAGGAAACTGAGGCAAATAGGGACAAAGTGACTTTTTCTGTGTCACACAGGTAGTAGATGTCTGTGCTTGGATTTGAATTCAGCTCTTCCTCTCGTAGACCCAGGCTGTACTGTGCCACTTAGTTGCTTCTGCTTCTTCTTCCAACTAAAATATTATAACAATTGATTGCCCATTGTTATGGTTTCTTTGGTTCCATTAATTTAAAAAGGGATATTGGAAATCTGTGAAAGCTCTGATATTTCTTAACATATTTCATTTATAGATAATACCCACTCACTTTGTATAAATTAATCTTTCCTCTTTTAGACCATTTGAAGTAGGGTTAGTTTGACAGATTTTGAAGCCATGCAAGAAGCTTTGTCCTGCTTTTCTTACTCAATCATTTGTGAAAATTTGTTACCTGCTCATTGAGATAACATATTTGTTGTAACATATTAGAAGAGAAGTATCTTAAACACATAGTAGTACGTGAATGAAAAAGTGTTACAGTGGAAATCATAACCATAGAGAAGCATGAGAAGATTTGTTTGAACAGATGCAGAATAATGCAAGTAAAGCCAGAAAAAAAGCTTATGCAATCATTCCAATAACATTGAAGGAAAGAATAAAAACAGAGAATTGAAGGCTATGCAGTTATAATGATTAATCTTTTTCCTTGGAAAAAGTAGAAAATTACATTTCCCTCCCTTTTTTGTAGAGATCAAGATTATGGATGTTTAGAACTGTATATGCTGTCAGGTTGAGTTGCTTTTTTGGTTAATTTTGCTCAACTGTTTTTTCCTTCTATCTTTTTTATTCTTTCTCATAAGCTCTCTAAATGAATGGTTGGGAGAATGGGATATGTTGGATATGTTGGAAAATGAAGGTGATTTTAAAAGAAAAGAATCAATACAATTCAAAAAGAGAAAACATTAAAATTAAAGGATACCTATGATAAGCCATAGAAGGAACTACTGTGGGATTTTTAATCCAGTAGGTCAAATAAGGGAAATACATGGGTAGGAGAAATCACATTTTGGGCGGCTTGACTAGTCTGCCTATCACTTTCCTGACTGCCTGAGAAGAGTCTCAAAATCTGTGACTTGCCACTTAGCTCTCCAGTATAAAGCTCCCTGCCTGGCCAAAACCCCATGAGCATGCTGATTACAGCATGGCACAAGGCCTCTGGTCTTTCTACCTATCATTGCAAAAGCCTGGTGTTAATCAGTGTGTCCCCAAGGACATCCGAGACAACGGATTTCTGTGCTTCCTGCACCAAGTGGCCCATCTGTCCAGACCAATATTTACATTAGCACATATTTCTGTTGGAAATGTCCTCTGAATTTAGTGAGACTTTCTAAAGCTTTCATTTTTTCAATTACTGTATATCTATTCTAAAAGGTAATATTTTAAGTGAAGTAGGCTAAATTAGTCCTTCTCATTTCTCCCTTCCATTCTCACCAGGGCAATAAAATACTGAGTTGAAATTCATTCTCATGCATGTGCAAGGCTTAGAAAGATTAGTGGATAATAGAGGCCAAATAAGGAGCTTTTGAGCATTAATCCACCAAGACTGGGAGTTAGAAAATGTATCATCTTTTGAGCTGTTGGGTATAATACGGAGCCAGATAGGCCTGGATGGTTTGCACAGTAGTTGGAAAGGTGTGTGAGCATTGTTGGATTAAGGCTTCATTTTCTTGTACCATCTGGTGGATTTCAGTTATCACTGTAGCAAACAGGCCCCAGGACTGCATTGATTAGTGCACTCATTCCCAGCATTTTCCATTGTGTGGTGCCCAGGTAAATTTATAAATTGGCTGGGATATACCAGTGGAGCAATGGGTGACAATTCCCTTCTCTGTTCCCAGAGGCAATAAAAATCATTTTGGGGAGGGAGAATTGTAGCACATGATCTTTTTTCTAAGGCTCTAATTGACAGCAAAAGAGGGGAGTTCTTGACCTAGAGAACCCAGTGCCCAACACTGGCTCAATTACTTAAGAAATCCATGTATAAAGTTAACGTTTGTTGCATCTCTCACTAGTGAGCATCCAGTTGTCGTGGCCAGATAGTAGGGATGGAGGGTGTTCGATTAGGTGCTGTATATCACAGTAGTTAAGGTTGCGATTTGGCAAGAACAAAGGTATAACATAGAGTTGCAAAATGGTACAGCGTGATGTGCTCGGAATGGGTTTGGAGCCAGAGGGTCTGGGAGTCAAATTCAGCCTCTGGTTATCTAAATCACCTTGTGCGAGCTATTTCTCTGAGTTTCTATTCTCTCATCTGTAAAATGAGGGGATTGGACTCAATGATCTCTGAGGTCCCTTAAAGGTATAGATTTGTGATCCTATGTGTGATTTTGTTTTAGAATCACTTAACCTTTCTGGATCTCATTTTCCTTCTCTGTAAAATGGAGGGGTTAGACTAAATATCCCATCCACCTCTAGATCTATGATTCTATTATTATTTAGGGTATTGGGACCAAAATTCAGTACATCCCTGGCAGCAGTCCACACAGGGAAAATGTCAGTGCTTGGAGTGGAAAGTCTGGTTTGTCACTGCTCCTGGCTGTGGCCTTTATGACCAACTGGACCAAATGGTCGGTAGCAGTCCATTGGTTGGCAAATAGTGGCTTAATGACATGTGGAGAATTTAACATTTGGGAGGCTTTTTCCTGAGTTAACCCAATGTTACTTTATGTACCATCTCTAAACTGTAGTCTTTTATACGCAGTTAATAAAGCCAAACCTAGTCTGATTCCTCCTTTCCTCATTCAGTTGGTCTCTTCACTTAAAATAGTAAAGATGAACAAGATTTCCATGATCATATATGTGCCTGGGGAAAACAAACCCCCTACAAAATAGGACCAGTCATTTGGAACGTGCAGGTGACTTCTGGGGGAAATGTTCAAGGCCAGTGCTGAATGGGTAAGCTGTTCCACGGGATAATAAGTTGAAAGTGACCTTGTCAAAAATGTGATGGATTTATAAAGTGCATTTACTCAGCAGGCATACTAATTAGGCAGAGAGTCTCTCAATGGCTTATTGGACATCCTTGGGACACAGTTTAGTAACATGTTAAGTTCTTCCACGTGCACATTGAAGAGAGAGCTGTATTCCTTGTCTGTCAAGGCCCTGGTCATACTGGCTTTCAGAACTCTGTTGTACCTCTGGAGGTGGGCTCAGTCACTGGGCCCCATTAACAAAACCATCCCTCTTTCTTGCTCCTCTCCCCCAGGGGAGAAAGTAGGGAGATAAGAACATAGAGGTGTAGGGGTGAGGCCAGAAGTCAGGGAACTGATGAATGATTCCTTTGTTTCTTGTGTATGCCTAGGGTGATTACCAAGGTCCATCCACAAATGCTCTGAAGAGGGTGGGGATGGGGGAGGAATCTCTTGGCTATACTTGCATTGGTTTGGCCCCACTCACTTCAGCACACACAGAGCCCTCTACTACAAAAGCAGGACCAGATGTTGAGAAAATAAGGGAATTTGGAGTCACAATCTCAGCTCTGAAGCTCACTAGCCGTGTGAACATGGGCAAGTTAAATTTAACCTCTTTGCTCTTCGCTTTCCCCTTCTATAAGATGATGACGATGGCGATTTTGAGCTATATAGTCTGAAAGTTCCTTTCTAGTTCTCAACCTTACATGTATTATATTTTACATGCAAATGCATGTCATAATAATGACCCACCATCATAGGAATACGAGGTTTGATGTGATCAAGTGACAGAAAGGGACTTGTGTTAATTAATCCATAAGCTCATTGGATTCCCTTTGTGAAATCCATTGGAATGGATTTCTTAAGATCATTGTTGAGGGACAGGAGTGTAATTGGTGAGCATGGGAAGAAATACAGCTAAATGGTCCAGAAAGGGCTCTGAACCCATGACCTTGGTCTCATCAGCACCCTATGGGAACTGAATTGACCTGCTGTACTCATGCTTAGTATCAACCCCTTTTACCCTTCTCATCTCTCACTCTCCCATTTTCAAAAGATCCATTATTGCTTTTGGTGCACCAGAAATAGGTACACTAGTTGGTATATCTTATTTTAAGCAGATAGATAATGAGCTATGAAGGCCTGACTTTCCTCAATCTATAGTAGGCGCTTTGTACACTTCCTGCCTATCTTACCAACATAGGTAACAACCAGCCTGTATGGAACCACTGATGTCATTTGGTGGACTGTCTGGTGTGACTCAAAGCTTCTTTCTTATGGCTACAGAACCCTTGTGGAGCATTATAGAAAAGTGATTTAATTCCTTTTGCCCTCTTTTTCATATTTCTTGGCTTAATGGAGTCTACTTCAAACAATCATATGCATATTACACTTTCTCATTGATCTAGTTTCATTTTTAGTCTGACATACAGCCATCATCACAGTGTTAAGGAGGCACAGTCACACTTAATCATGCTCCCACTCTTCAGCCCATTTTCACTCTCTACAGGAAATTGGCTTGGCCTCTTTATTCTCCCCTGCTTCTCCCTCCCAGTGATCTCATGGATGATCTGCTAGGACAATATATTTTACTTCACTAAAACCTTCTGGGAGAAGATGCAATGGAGCCCTGAGGTGACTGTAATCATGGTACCTTACAAGAACACAGTTTTACATTTTTTTTCCCTCAGGAACAGGAGTCCTTAACCTGAGCTGCATAAACTTTTATTTTTTTATTTTTTATACTTTTCAAACTTATTTATTATTATAAAGCAAATTAATATTGTCTACAATAAATAAATCACAAAGGGCCACACCTAGAGGAAAAATGAAGTCACTGGGAGATGGATGGAAGGAGCTGACGGAAGCTAGATGAAAAAAAGATGGGGGAAAGAAAAATGGGCTCAGAGGTACAGCAAAGAAAAGCAAGTAAAAGAGCAAGTTCCCGAGCCATCCTGGAGTCTGGAATGTTTTTGATGATTTGGTGCATAAACTTTAAAAACAAGCAAACAAATATATATATATATACATATATATATATATACGTATATATATATATACATATATATATATATATATATACATATATATATATATATATATAAAACTGCATTTCAGAATGAATTTCATTCATAATCCTTGATATATGTCATTTTACATATTTACAGTCATTCTTCTGAGGAGGGATCTATAAGCTCTACCATACTGCCAAAGGAACCTATGACTCTAGGAAAAGCAAGAACTTTTGCTCTAGAGTAATATACAAAGAGATAGTGAGCTCATTGAGGGCAAGAATATAGTTTCCTTCCATTTTCCATCTCCTGCCTCATGATGCTTTGTTTAGCATTCAGCACTCTGCAGACCCTCTACATTTGTTGACCGCTTTAGCATTCAGTGATGATCTGTTTTTATTTTTATTTTTTATTTATTTTGCTGAGGCAATTGGGGTTAAGTGACTTGCCCAAGGTCACACAGCTAGCAAGTATTAAGTGTCTGAGGTCAGATTTGAACTCCAGGGCTGGTGCTTTATCCACTGCGCCACCTAGCTAGCCTGATCTGTTTTTATGTTCAGCGAGGCATTTACACGGTTGGTGATTTTTGCAGGCAACACTTAAGGGGTTAGGTCTTCCTCTTGTATCTACTGAGTTAGATTGCAAATATTCTAGTCATATTTTTGTTCAGATTTCTGCTTCCTTTGTACCATTTTGGTTTCCTGATGCAATTTCTTCATTGGTGATAATGAAATCTATATGCATTTCCAAATTATATATAGATATGAAAGATGTGTACTACAATTGAACAACCTCAATTTCCATAGCAGGGCTTGTTTTCTTTGAAACAGCAGATAGATGTGAATTTGCATTCCCTTGATAGAGAGATCGGTTGATATTATTGCTTTTAATATTGCATCTTCGTCTGATGAAAGAATAATAGCCGATGTAGTGGGAGATCATTGTCTCCTGCTATTCAGTGAATTCTCATGTTTATTAGGGACCGTTGTGTAAAAGTATAAAACCATAAAAGCCTTATCAATTATTATTTTATAACTTCTAAATAAGTTTAATATTGTAGCCCCAAAGCCCTCATGTGACTGCACAAACACACCTGATGGAATTACAGTTGTACTTCCCATGGTTGTTGAAGGGAAGGAAAGGGAAGGATTTAGCATTTACATACTGTGTGCCAGGAACTATACTAAATGCTTTACAAATATTGTTTCATTTGATCTCACGTACTACTGTTATTATTCCCATTTTACAATTGAGGAAACTGAGGCAGGAGGTTAAAATAATTTGCTCAGAATCACACAACTAGGAAGCATCTCAAAACTCAAGTTCTACTGTGTGACTCCAAGCACAATGTCCTATCCACTGAGCCACGTAGCTGCCTTCAAGTGAGTATAAATTAGCTTCTCTGCTCCATTTTAAAGGAAGACTAATTCTTTTTATTAAAGCTTTTTATTTGCATAACATATATATATAGGTAGTTCTTCAACATTGACCATTACAAAGCTTTCCGTTATAAATTTTCCCCCCTATTCCCCTCCCCTCCCCTAGATGGCAGGAAGTCTACTACATGTTAATTATATTAAAATAAGGAAGACTAATTCTTTAGGCAGGAAGAGGTACTAAGCTTTGGAGACTAGATGAACTTCTCTTGGAAGTTGTGACTTCATTCTTTTTTATAGTTAGGTGGCACGATGGTGTAAAGGATTGGGGCTAGGAGTCTAAATGACCTGAATTCAGAGCCTGTCCTTGACTACTTACTAACTGTGATCCTGAGCCAGTCATTTAAGATCTCTCTTCCTCAGTTTCCTCATCTGTAAAATGATTATAGTAATATCAATACCTCCCAGATAGTTATAAGGATCAAATGAGATAACATATGTGAAGTACTTTGCAAACCTTAAAAGCACTATATAAGTACAAACAATTAATTATAAATCCCCCTCCCAATCTTGCCATCTTTGGGAGACTGCTTGGCCCATTATTCTAACAAACTTGGTGTTGTAATCTTATTTAACACTGATGAGTGTTTGGTGGGGGATTATGGGAAAATAATTGGGTCCATATGCCTTTTTCCTGCAAATACTTTCCTGGCTTTATTAATTAGAAACATCCTTCTTAAAGAGAGATAAACAAACAAAGCAAAAGTAGAAGTTTAAAGTGCTAGGAAAGGAAAGAAAGTTTTGTGGAGTTTTTTTTTTTTTCTTTTCTTTTCAAGTGTCATACCTGACTTCAGTCTGCAGTTAACTGGAATGCAATTTACGAATAATCATTCAATAATATTTATTCAAGAAGGTGTGCACGGTTTAAATTGGTCATTTCACACAGCTTTGCTCACAGCATGCAGACCCCTTTTGGCAAGTCTCAAATTTGGCAGGATATGGCTTGGTAAATTGGTTGGCACTTAACTTCATTTTTTTTAAGTTCTAAGAAACCTAATCCCTTGTCATTCAATTAGCAGTACTCACCAGTGTGACACTCTGGCATCCATCTGCTCAAAGCTGTCATTGAGTGACACCATCTTGTATCTGGGATTCAGAATCATCCCACCCGCCTGCGACACAGTCCACCTTCTGTTCCAGGCTAGAAAATAGATGCTTCATCTTGCTTCCTCTTCATTCTACCAACTTGCTCCGCTAATGCACCAGTCAATTTTCCATTAAAGATCTGTCTCCTCCTGAAGATGTGGGTGTTGCTGGGATTGAAGCTTGCTCAGAGGTCACAGCTTGTAGGAGGCTCTGAGACTTGATTATCCATCCTTTTGACAATGTCAGCATAAAATATGATGCTCTCCCCTCCTCTCCTCCATCCCACTCCCTACCTTCCAGCCACTAGGATACCACAGTCTGTGGACACTACTCTATTTGCTCAAATCTGGCCATAAATACCAATCTTAACACATGCAACGTATTCAGAAGTGGACTCAGAATCAGATGATGACATTGAATTCACCTTTCTTTATCATTGCTGGCAGAGACATCAGCCATTTCTGTCCATATGAAGTGTAGTCCAGAGGAACGGGAAGCTGTTATGAAAACAGAGGTCCTTTGTTCAAATCCTACCCTTGACGTTGACTAACTGGGACTTGGAGAAAGTCCCTTAACTTTATTAGAATTCAGTTTTTTTTCATATTTAAAATGAGGGAGTTGAACTAGTTGGCTTCCAAAGTCCTCCACCCTCCCCCATGCACCCCCTTCATGTATACACATATATACACACATATAGTTGCTGTGCATATACATCTCTACAATAGTTTATATTCTTCCTTCCCCTTTCCTCCCTTCCCCTTCTCTTTCTAACAGAGGTTAGTAATCTTTTTGTGTCACACATCCCTTTGGCAGACTGATGAATCCTTTGGACCCCCTCCCAAAATAGTGTTTTCAGGCACACAAAACAAAATATATAAAAGTACAAAGGAAACCACTTATACTGAAATTTTCTTAAGTCATGTCCGACTCTTTGTGACCCCATTTTTGGATTTTCCCTTCCCCTTCTCTTTTCCTTCACAATCTTTTTCACACCTGTACTTCGATCCAGGTTACCCTTCATCTTCCTTTCCCTCTCCTAATGTTTTCCTAGTTACTTTTGGAAATTTTTTCCCAAAATATACTCTTCCCTGCTCCTTTCCAGTAGATAGGCTAAAAAGTCCTCACACACTAGGTAATAGTTAGGATCATAGCATTCACAAATAGAAGTTAGAACTCTAACCTTAGATCTACAGAGGTGGCCATAACGGTCAAATAGTCTAAACTCTTCATTTTCCAGATGAGAAAATTAATGCCTAAGGAGTTGAAGTGACTTATTCAGGGTCACAAAAGGAAGCTAATAGGAATTAAAAAATTGGAATGATCATAGGGATCACTGAATATTACACACATATTTTACAGATGAAGAAGCAGTAGCTCAAAGAACTTAATTCACTCACTCAAAATTGCCAGATTGTAGCAAAACCAGATTTTGAACCTGTGTCCTCTGTCTCCAGATTAATTGTAGAACACTACTAGCATCACATTTGTATTGATGGGAGGAAAAACTGAAAGATTAAAAGTAAAATTGTTGGATTGAATAAAGAACCAAAGCTTCCAAAACTCTTAAAATTTATCAGGAGTGTTCCAAAACTCAGCTAAGCTTCCATTTAACTTCTCATTTTTCTCTAGTTAAATTTGCCTTCTGTCAAGCAACAACATTCAAAATAAATAAAAGGAAACATTTCTTTATCATTTTTGTTTAGTCGCTAGTGTTTCAATAGGATTATTTCCCGCTATTTTTTCATTACAAAAATGTGGAAAGCTTACCTTTCCATCCATGTCTCACTTATATTACTCTTGCCCAATTAATCTACATTTCAGTCACATTGGACTATTTTGTTTCCAAACTATGTCTTGCACTCTCTCATCTGTGTGCTTTTTTCATATGGTTCAAAAATGAATCATATAAAATGTCCTTCCTCTTCCACTCAGCTTGTTGATTTTTTCACCCCCTCTTAAATCCGGACTCAAAAATGAATCTGTCTGTGGTTCTTTTCTCCTCTAGCTTTGTTCTTTGTTTTGAGGATAGGTAGAGGAGAAAGAATGAATCAACATTTATCTTGTTTTAAATAATAGCTTTTGATTTTCAAAATATATGCAAAGATAGTTTTCAATACTCACTCTTATAAAACCTTGTGGTCAAAAACTTTCTCCTTTCTTTCCCCCTACCTTCTCTCCTAGACAGCAAGTAATACAATATATGTTAAACATATACAATTCTTCTATACATAGTTCCATATTTATCTTGCTGCACAAATAATATCAGACCAAAAAGGAAAAATGAGAAAGAAAACTAAAATCAAGCAAATAACAACAAAAAAGGTGAAAATATTATGTTGTGATTCACATTCAGTCCTCTCCTCCTGATCCTCTTTCTCCATGCAGATGGTTCTGTCCATCACAAATCCATTGAAATTACCTCGAATCACCTCATTGTTGAAAAGAACCATGCCCATCAGATTTGATCATCACATAATCTTGTTGTTGCCATGATGTTCTCTTGGTTCTGCTCATTTCACTCAGCATCAGTTCCTGTAAGTCTCCCCAGGCCTCTATAAAATCACCCTGCTGATCATTTCTTATAGAATAATAATATTCCATAACCTTCATATACCATAACTTATTCAGCCATTCTCCAACTGATGGGCAGCCACTCAGTTTCTAGTTTCTTGTCACTACAAAAAGGGCTGCTACAAACATTTTTGTACGTGTGGGTCCTTTTCCCCTTTCTATGATCCTTTTGGGATACAGGCTTATTAGAGACACTGTTGAATCAAAGGGTATGCACAGCTTGATAGCCCTTCGATATAGTTCCAAATTGCTCTCCACAATGGCTCGATCGGTTCACAACTCCAGCAACAATGTATTAGTGTTCCAGTTTTCCCACATCCTTTCTACCATTCAACCTTGTCATTTCCTGTCATCTTAGCCAACCTGAGAGGTGTGTAATGGGACCTCAGATTTGCATTTCTTTGATCAATAGTGATTTAGAGCATTTTTTCACATGACTAGAAATTGCTTTAATTTCTTTGTCTGAAAATTGTTCATATCCTTTGACCATTTATCAATAGGAAAATGGCTTGTTGAATCAGCATTTATCTAGTACCTGTTTTTTGCCAGGTTCTGTGCTAAATGCTTTACAAATAGCTCAGTTCTTACAACAGCCCCCATTTTGCATTGTGGAAACCAAGGTAAAGAGAGATTAAATGATTTGTCCAGTGTTACACAGCTTATAAGTGTAGGAAGCTGGATTTGAACTTGGATATTCCTGACTCCAGGCCAATGCTCTATCCACCAAGCCACTTAGCTGTGTACTCTAATTATTAACGATGGACAGATGACTCCCAAATCTATGCATCTATCTTCTGAATTTTGAGCTAACAACTACCTATTGAAGATCTCCTCGTGAATGGTCCAGAGATGTTTCAAACTCAACCTGCCCTAAATAGGGTTCTCCTCTTAAACCATGGGTTCCCAGTCTAGGGTCCATGAATGTTAAAAAAAAAAGTTTTTTTGATGTTTGTGTTTCACTATGGGACAGCTAGATGGTGCAGTGGATGGAGGGCTAGGCCTGGAGTCAGGAAGACTCATCTTCTTGAGTTCAAATCTGGCCTCAAACACCTTAGCTAACTGTGTGATCCTGGATAAGTCACTTAATCTTGCTTGCTTCCATTTCCTCATCTGTAAAATAAGCTGGAGAGGGAAATGGCAAATCATTCTAATATCTTTGCTAAGAAAATCCCCAAACTGGGTCCCAAAGAATTGTTCAAGACTTAAGAACGACTGAGCAAAAGAGTGTAACTTGTTTTTTTTTTCTTTTTTTTTGAAATTTTATCTACTTTATTTTGTGCATTTGAAAACATTATTCTGGGAAGGAACCTGCCAAAGGATTGTGTGACACAAAAGGCTTACTAACACTGTCTTAAACAAACCACTCCTCTTAATAGTACTAGTTCTAACAGAGGCAACACAATTTTTTTTAGTCACCAGATTTGTAGCCTGTGTCTTCCTTTATTCGTCAATCTTGCTTACCCCCAAAGTCTATTGGATTTTTACCCCTGCAATGTATTCAGCATCCATCTCCTTCTTTCTAGTCACACCATAACCATCCTAATTCAGAATCTCACCTGGGTGACTGAATCTGGCATATCTCCTCTCTAATCAATTTTCTTATGACTGCTAAGGGGTTGATATTAGGCATTTTTTACATCTGATTTTATTTAAAAGGTTTTATAGTTATTACAGTGTTACAAACAATGATACTTCTTTATTTTAGACCTGTAATTTATCATATTTAAGAAAGGTTCACTTATTTTTATGCTATTTAGTAGTCTGAACATAAATTGCTGCCATGTTTTATCAGTAACAAGAAATATTATGTCATAATAAGGGACTTACCTTCGAAGTGTAATATGAATTATGGGGACACTTTCAGAATTAGACTTGGTCCACACAGTGACCTCTGTGGTGAATGAATTTTGTAGAGACTAGTTTCCTTAGGTGAAACTTGCAATGATGCCATAAGTGATAGATATTGTAGGAGCAAACCTTTATGTGTTCCCATGAAAAGATCTAACAGGACCCACATGGTCCTCATGGAAATCACTCCCTTGTTCCATCTTCTTTCTGGGAGGCTTACAAAATCCTACTTTAATTAGTCAAAGGAGGAGGTGGGGCAGTTATTTATTCTATACTTACAGTTGGTAATCTGTCTGTGTTTACTATTTTTCCTTCCGATGAATTCTATTCTTCTAAAGGAATAAATTTTTACTCTGTTGTCTCCCTTCCCATACACTATTTTTGTCCATATTGTCCTTTATCTAAATCCATATCATTGTGCCTAAGATTAAATACACACACACACACACATACTTGCAGTAAAAATATATTCTCACGTATATTAGTAAATCAAATATACATACACATTCACCATGGTTCTCCTTCCTAATACACTTTATATCCTTGACCTCACTGCTGTTTATTCCCATTATTATGTGTGTAGCAGTATATTTATTTATGAATGTAGATGTCTTTCTGTGTGTATACACATAGACCTAAACTTAAAAATAAATAAATAAATCGTGAATATATACAAATTGGGTGAGGGAAGCTGTTGCAGAAATGAGTTTTTCTACTTTACATTTACAGAGAAGAAGGAAAGTGGAATGAAGATGGCAGAGGAACAGAAACAAGTATAGCAATCTCCCACATTCCCCCTCTAAAACTACAGCAACCACTACAACAAAAACAGCAACAAAAAACTTTCTCCAAATAGATCTCTAAAAAGAACCAAATTTAATCTTGATGAGGAAGTCTGAGAAAAAAATCACAGAAAGTCGTGTATCCAAGCTAGGTCAGTATAGTAAGACAAAGGGGTCTGCAGATACAGGCCTCAGGTTCTGTCCAAGAGTATATTTAGGAACTATCAAGGGTATATTGAAATCCCAGATCCATACTAGAGCATCCTGACTTCATGTAGGGAGCAGGAATAGGTACCATTTGGCAAGTTGGTCACCCACTACCCAGTTTTGCATAATAGATCCAGGAAAATAGTGTGGCAGAAACTAGGCATAGAGCAACATCTCACACCCTGTACCAGAAAATGTGAAAATGGGTTCATGATTTAATCATAAAGGGTGATATTAGAAACAAATTGGGAGATCCAGGGATAATTTACCTATCAGATTTTAGGAGAATGGAGGAATTTATGGCCAAAGAAAAGCTAGAGAACATTATGAATTACACAATGGATAATTTTGATTACATTAAAATGAAAAGAGTTTGCACAAACAAAACTAATGCAGCTTAGAAGGGAAACAGAAAGCTGGGAAACAATTTTAATAGATATATTTCTGGTAAAGATCTAATTTCTAAAATATATAAATAAGTGAATCAAATATATAAGAATGCAAGTCATTACCCAATTGATCAATAGTGAAAAGATACGAACAGACAATTTCAGATGAAGAATTTAAAACCATCTATAGTCCTATGAAAAAATGCTCTAAATCACTATTGATTAGAGAAATATAAATTGTAATGACACTGAGGCACCATCTCATATCTATTAGATTAAGATGACATGAAAGGATAATGATAAATGTTGGAGAGAATGTGGGAAACTGGACACTAATGCATTATTGGTGGAGTTGTGAACTGATCCAGCCATATTGAAAAACAAATTGGAATTATGTCCAAAGAGGTATCAAAATGTACATACCCTTTGAACCAGCAGTCTCACTACTGGGTCTGTATCCCAAAGAGATCATAAAAGAGGGAAACACCCATATGTACAAAAATGTTTGTAAGCAGTTCTTTTTCTGGTGGAAAGGAATTGGAAATTGAGCGGATGCCCATTAGTTGGGAAATGGCTGAATATGTAATGGTATATGAATGTATTGGAATACTGTAGTTCTATAAGAAATGATGAACAGGCTGATTTCAGAAAAGCCTGGAAAGGCTTACATGAACTGATACTGAGTCAAGTGAATACAACCAGGAGAACACTGTACATAGTAATAGTGAGAATGCATGATGACAAACTTGGATAAACTTAGTTCTTCTCAACAATACAAGTGATCCAAGACAATTCTAGTAGACTTGGGATGGTAAATGCCATCCTTATCTACAGAAATAACTATAGAGACTAAACATGGATGGAAGTGTACTATATTCTTTTTTTGTTTATTTTTTCTTTCTTGTGTTTTTCCCCTTTTGTTCTGATTTTTTCTTTCACAGCCATCACTAATATGGAAACATGTTTAAAATGATTGTGCATACATAACCTATATCAGATTGCTTGTTTTATGGGGGAAAGGGGAAAGAAGGAAGGAGAGGAGAAAAAAAATTGTAACTCAAAATCTTATAAAAATAAATGTTGAAAACAAAAAAAAAACTTAAAATGCTTTGAGTGTTTAAAAAAGAAAAAAAGAAAATTACAGTAAATCAAATATAAGTTAATGGCTTCACAAGACACCAAGAAATTAATAAAAAGAGTCAAAAGACTGAAAAGATAAAAGAAAATTTAAGTTAATTATCTAATAGTTTTAAAATGACTGGAAAAGTAATTTAAGAGAAAAAATAAAAAATCACTAGACTATTTGTGTTCCATTTCATCCCTCCCTCAATTAGAAAAAAATGAATCTTGGACTATCTGAAAACTAAGAGTGAGTGAGAAAGAGGGAAAGAAAGGAAGGAATGGAAGGAAGGGAAGGAAAGAAAGAAGGAAGGAAGGAAGGAAAGAAGGAAGGAAGGAAGGAAGGAAGGAAGGAAGGAAGGAAGGAAGGAAGGAGAAAAGAGAGAAAGAAACAAAGAAGGAAGCAAGAAAGAAGAGAAAGAAAGAAATAAAGGGAATCTATACTTTTTTAATCTTAAGAAAAAATTGCTCAGATCTCTTAGATCCAGAGAACAAAATGGAAATAGAAAGAATATACTAGTTAAGTCTTGAAAGAAATCTGAAGATAGAATTTCTTATTAAGAAGTCAAGTCAAAGAAAAAAAACCTGCAAGCAGACAGCAAAAAAAAGGATCCAAGTACCTGTGACTTACTTTCAGGATCACATATAATTTTTCAACCACTGTTATGAAGGACAGAACAACTAGATGTAACAGGAATAGAGTGCCCAGATTGAAGTCAGGAAGACTCTTCTTCCTGAGTTCAAAACAGGTCTAAAACACTTAACTAGATGTGTGACCCAGGGCAATTCACTTTGCCATTTGTTTATTTTCTCATCTGTAAAATGAGCTGGAGAATAAAATATCAAACCATTTTAGTATCTTTGCCAAGAAAACCCCAAATGCAGTTATGAACTAATTGAAATGATTAAACAACAACAAAATTATAAAGGGATGGCAAAGTTAGACTATGACATGCTGGAAGGCAAAAGATAAAGGCTTATAGATAAGAATGATTTGGCCAGCAAAACTGACTATAATCCTTCAGGAGAAAAATGTATCTTTAATGAGATAGATGACTCCAAGAATTCTTGATGAAAATAACAAAGCTTCATTGAAACTTTGAAGCTCAAACGTAACAGTTAAAAGAAATAGAAAAAGGCAATCATAAATGGCTAATGATAAAGGACTCCTTACAATATAATATATGGGGATGATAGATGTGTCCTCTCTGAACCATCAGGAGTCATACAAAGACTCTAATTAGACAAAAGACCAGGCAGTATCTCTGTCTTGTTTTGATGATCTTAAAAGAAAAATGGAAATGGAGAAGAGAAATAGACTGGAGGGAGGACGAGGTGGAAAGAAATTTTAATGCAAATCATTTCACATAATCAGAGTGAACACTAGGAGTGAATTGGAGCAATGACTGGCATTTAGACTTCACTCTCATGTGAACTGGTCAAAAAAAGGAAGAATATATACACATACATTGAGTACAAAAATACATTTTACTTTATGGAGAAGGAGGAGGAGAAAGAAGAAAGAAATTAGGGGAATTAAGGGAGGGATGGGTTTTGAGCAAAACAAACATTCTTGATGCCTACAATACATTTATAACTTTTTGAGGAATCAAAAACAAGAATCTTTATGGGTTTGACCATCAATTGGGGGATGATTAAAGAAGTTTTGATGTAAAGATATTATAGAATATTACTATTCTAAGAAATGATGAGGAGATGCTTTCAGAGAAACCTAGGGAAACTTATATGAACTGATATGTAGTATGTGTGTATACACACACACACACATATATATGTGTATATATATATATATATATATATATATATATATAAATATATGTATATGCTTAGATATAAGTAGTATATGTGTATATTTAGACATGGCTCTGTGGAAATTTATTTTTCTTGATTGCAAGTAACGGTTATTTGATGCATGTAACAGGGATCTTGGCTTTTCTTTCATTCTCAATTAGGGTTGAGAGGAAGAGAGGGTGGGGTTTTGCTGACTGAAAAAAAATTAATTAAAAAAGAATTAAGGTAAAAATCTGGAGGAGTGAGACATTTAATGCCACTCCTCCCTCTCCTTAGTCATGAGAGATGGAAATTATCTCTAAGGGAAAGTGAGGAATGTTTCATCAACCAGGTCTAATCAAACACATTCATCATCCTTAGCCTCAGTAATAACAATTATCCCCAGGGGTCTCAAACTCTGTCTCTGAGGGATGCTGGGGAATAAAATGCACAATCTCCAAAGTCCTAAATACAAATTCCAAGAGGGAGAGTGAACTCTAAACTTTACCTCTGAACCCAGATTTTTTTCTTCCAATATCTGTCTTCAGTAATTCTTTCTGAATGCTTTTCATTTTTTTGCTATGCACTTATTTCATTCATGTCTGACTACTCATGACCCCATTGGGAGTTTTCTTGGCAAAGATACTGAAGTGGTTTATTAAGATAAGGTACATTCTATTCCAATACTCCATTTTATATCTATATTAAGTTGTGCTTTAAATGTGGTGACTTTTTTAGACAAAAGATTATTGGGTTTTCTTTTCTAATCTATTTTGTTATCTAATCTAATTTGTTACCTTCCTCCATTTTATGAGCAAGTTCCTACCATTCATATTAACAGCTGTGACTGTTAAAATTGTTTTTCCCTCCATCATGTCTTAAAAGTGTTTTTAGTCTCTTTACCCCTTGGAAAAAAAGATAGGAGAAAAAAGAAGATGATGAAATCAGTCTAGTTTTAACAGTATGATCCTAGTCCTCTCCCCTCTTTCACTTGATCTAGCTCACATCATCACATTACTAGCACTCTGTCTCTGTCTCTCTGTCTCTCCCTCTCTGTCTCTCTCTCCTTTTCTCTCTCTTTCACTCTCTCTCCCACTCTCTTTGTCTCTGTCTCTCTTTCTCCTCTCTTTCTTTTTTCTTTCTTTCCTTTTCTTTCTCCTTTTCCCTCTCTGCTATGCAAAACTGAAGATAAATTTGCATATAATTATTTTTTCCTAACAAACTATTAGAGATGTTTCCTAACAAACTATTAGAGATATTTCTATCTCTTCTAATTTCATGTTTACTTATTGTATATTTCAATTATGCTTTTCATTCTCCATCCTCCCCAGTTTCAGCTCAAAGTAATGTTCATGAGAACAATGCTCTCTCATCTATCAACATCTATGCTCATATATTGTTTTCTTGTGTCATCCCAATCTTTCCAAATAAAAGTTCTTTTGTTTTTTCTCCCATTCCTTTCTCATCATTTCTTTTTATCCCTTTATTTCCTTTTTCCTTTCTAGCCCCATGTACAGCTGAATTCCTTATGCATGCCTTAAAGGGAGGCAGAACAGACATCTCTAGTCTCTTTTCTTATTACTCTTCTCTGGGGAATATTTTCATTCCTCAGAGATCATTCCAGGATGGAGAGCAGGAGCTTGGGTCCAGAGGCCATTTTGTACTCAGGGAGAAGGAGTAACAAGCTAAAATTATAGCTATCTGCTCCCTTAGATATTGTTAGTTTAAGGGATATTCTCAGATTCAAGCTAATGTTTGGCCAAACTTTGTCTCATTATTGTATCTGCAGCTCTATATCCAAGGTTTGACCACTTTCTCACCAAATATCAGTTCCACAATGAACATGTATAGTAAATTGCAAAAAAAATCTATTTGTCCAAATTGTAATAAATCGGACACCCGAAAAGGTATGTGTAGGAGAATGTCCACCAGGAAATATAGAGTGAAGGAATGCTCCCATTGGGATCAAGCTAACTTAGCTTCACCAAAAGAGAAAATTCTAGATCTCATCCAAGGGAAAATCCCTGTGTAGGGAGCTGGAGATAAGGATATGATAAACAGTCAACTCCTCTCATCTGTTCCTAAGATATTCCTTCAGCAACCTGAAGTGGGATTGCCCTCTTCCATCTTCCTTCTCAAAGCTGGAAGCCAGTAACGTACAAACTGACTCAAAGCTTGAAGAAGGACTGAATCTTGAAGAGTTTCAAAGAAGACTGGATGAAAACTGAAACTTTTTCACTTTTCACCCATTCCTATTAAAAACACTAGAGAGTATAGGAATAAATGGGCTTTTCCTTAAAATGATTAGTAGCATCTACTTAAAACCATCAGCAAGCATCATATGTAATGGAGACAAACTAGAACCATTCCCAATAAGATCAGGAGTGAAACAAGGCTGCCCACTGTCACCATTACTATTTAATATTGTATTAGAAATGTTAGCTTTGGCAATAAGAGAAGAAGAGATAAAAGGAATTAGAGTAGGTAATAAAGAAACCAAATTATCACTCTTTGCAGATGACATGATGGTATACTTAGAGAACCCTAGAGACTCAACTAAAACACCACTAGAAACAATTCACAACTTTAGTAAAGTTGCAGGATTCAAAATAAATCCACATAAATCATCAGCATTTTTATATATTACCAACAAAGTTCAGCAGCAAGAGATAGAAAAAGAAATTCCATTGAGAATAACGGATGATAGCATAAAATATTTGGGAATCTATCTGCCAAGAAAATGTCAGAAACTATACGAACTAAACTACAAAACACTTGCCACACAAATAAAATCAGACCTAATCAATTGGAAAAACATTAAGTGCTCATGGGTAGGCCAAGCAAATATAATAAAAATGACAATGCTACCCAAACTAATCTACTTATTTAGTGCCATACCAATCCAACTCCCAAGAAATTATTTTACAGATCTAGAAAAAAATAGTAGCAAAGTTCACTTGGAAGAACAAAAGGTGAAGAATTTCAAGGGAATTAATGAAAAAAAAAAGACAGATGAAGGTGGCCTTGCTGTACCAGATCTAAAACTATATTATAAAGCAGCAGTCATCAAAACCATTTGGTACTGGCTGAGAAATAGAGCAGTTGATCAATGGCATAGGATAGGATATCAGGACAAGGTAGGTAATAACGTTAGCAATTTAGTGTTTGATAAACCCAAAGACCCCAGCTTTTGTGATAAGTACTCACTATTCGGCAAAAACTGCTGGGAAAATTGGAAACTAGTGTGGAAGAAATTAAGGCTGGACCCACACCTAACACCGTACACCAAGATAAGATCTAAATGGGTTCATGATCTAGATATAAAGAGTGATATTATAACCAAATTAGAGGAACATAGTATAGTTTACCTCTCAGACCTGTGGAGATGGAATAAATTTATGTCCAAAGAAGATCTGGAACTCTTAATTGAACACCAGATAGATAATTTTGATTATATTAAGTTAAAAAGTTTCTGTACAAACAAAACTAATGCAGACAAGATTAGGAGGGAAGCATCAAATTGGGAAATCATCTTTACATTTAAGGGTTCCGATAAAGGTCTCATCTCTAAGATATATAGAAAATTGTCTCATATTTATAAGAATTCAAGCCATTCTCCAATTGATAAATGGTCAAAGGATATGAACAGACAATTTTCAGATGATGAAATTAAAAGTATTTATAATCATATGAAAAGGTCCTCCAAAGCACTATTGATCAGAGAAATGCAAATCAAGACAACTCTGAGGTACCACTACACACCTGTCAGATTGGCTAAAATGACAGGAAAAAATAACGATGAATGTTGGAGGGGATGTGGGAAGACTGGGACACTGATGCATTGTTGGTGGAGCTGTGAACGGATCCAACCATTCTGGAGAGCAATTTGGAGCTATGTTCAAAAAGTTATCAAACTGTGCATACCCTTTGACCCAGCAGTGGTTCTATTGGGCTTATATCCCAAAGAAATCATAAAAGAAGGAAAGGGCCCCACATGTAGAAGAATGTTTGTGGCAGCTCTTTTTGTAGTGGCTAGAAACTGGAAACTGAATGGATGCCCATCAATTGGAGAGTGGCTGAATAAATTATGGTATATGAATGTTATGGAATATTATTGCTTTGTAAGAAATGACCAGCAGGACGATTTCAGAGAGGCCTGGAGAGAGTTGCGTGAACTGATGCTCAGTGAAGTGAGCAGAACCAGGAGATCATTATTCATGGCAACAAAAATACTATATGAGGATCAGTTCTAATGGACATGACTCTCTTCAACAATGAATTGCTTCAAACCAGTTCCAATTGTTTGGTGAAGATAGCCATATACACCCAGAGAGAGGGATGTGAAATGTGGACGACAACATAACATTTTCATGTTCTCTAGTGAGGTTTGATTGAATTGTATTTCCTTTATCGGATTATTCTTTCTTGTAAATACGATTTCTCCTGCACAAAAATGATGTGTGGCAATAACTATACATATATTTGATTTTTTAAGTATTCTAACATAATTATCATGTAGTGGATATCCTGCCATCTAGGGGAGGTGTGGGGAGTAGGGGGGAAAATTTTTTAACAGAAAGCTTTGTAAGGGTTAACGTTTAGGAATTACCCATACATATGTTTTGCAAATAAAAAGTATTAATAAATAAAAAAAAGAAACTTGCTCACTTTTGCTTCACTTCACTCTTCACTTAGAATAGAACATTTGTCTCCACCAATCAGGAGAGTTTCATACCAGGGCTTTAGGATAGGGGTTACATTCCCATTTCCTTTGCTTTTTTTCTTTCTCCCAGCTCCAATTTTGTCTTTAGTCCCTCACTGATCATTAGAGATGTTAAGATTCTAAAGAGACAATAGTTTCCCCCTCTCTTTTCATGATGTGAATCTTTGATCATTAGTTTGCCTTCTCTGGTTGTTCAAACTTATTTACTTGGGTAGACTTATTTTCTATCTTGCATTTGCATTTCAAATTTTTTACCCAAGTCTGGTTCTCTCAATAAAAATACTTGGAGATTATTGGTTCTATTAAAAGTCTACTTTTTCCTTGAAAGATTAAGCTCAGCTTTACAGGACTGAGTTATTCCTTTCTGCGGGATTTTTTATTTTCCCTTTTGTTATATCATCTTTCTCTCTTTTATTTCTCCTGTGGTATTTACTGCCTAATTTCATATGATTCTGACTGAGATCCTGACATGGTTCATGATATAGCTTTGCCTCATTGCTTGCAGCATTGTTTTCATTGACCTGGAAGCTCTAGAATTTTACAATTGTATTTCTGGGTATGTCAAATTGAAGGTTTCATTCTGGGAAAGTGACCTGTGAATTGTTTATTTGTAATTTACCCTGAGGTTCTAGGCAGTTTTCCTTTAAAAATTTCTTGGAGTATTCTATAGAGGTTTTTATTCTTTTATTGTGGCTTTTGAGAATCCGATCATGATTATTATTTTTTCTGTTTTTTAAAAAAAAGGTTAAAACTATATATAGAGAGTAGAATCAATTTTTCAGGATAAAAATTATTCTCCCAGACAACTACATAAATCTTGACTAGTGCTAAGGGAATACATCATGAGATATCATAGCCTTATCTGTTTTTTTTTTGAATTATGACCTTGAAAATCATCAACATGAATATTTCCATATACAAAGACCAGAGAATGGAGATTATAGGTGAAAACATAAATTCACTACATACAGCTTGTTTCTAAATATACATTAAATTTTGTAGTAGTAGCAACATTGTCCTACTTGTTCACTTCTGGACTTCCATTTATTCACCTAAGCCTGGAGTCAGGAAGACCTGATTGAAATCCAGTCTCCGTTATTTGCTGTGTGACCCTGGATGAGTCACTTAACCTTTGCCTCAGTTTCTTCATCTATTAAATGAGGATCATCATAGTACCTACTTTTAAGGGTTATTGTGAGGATCAAATGACATATTTGTAAAAACTATTAGCATAATGCCTGTTCCATAGTTGGCACTTAATAAACGCTTGTTCCTTAAAAAAACTCCCCCAAACCAAAAAACAAAACTATAGACAAGCAACATAAATGTGGCTGTAGTTATTTTTATTTGGAATTGTCTGTTTCATTTTGTATCTACTTTCTATCCCCTTTCCACCAAGAAGTATAAAGCTCTTCTTGTGGCCAAAGAATATGAAATTAAAGGGATCTCCATCAATCATGAATTAGCTAAACAAGTTGTGGAATATGATTGTGATGGACTACTATTGTATTATAAGAAATTATGAGGTGGTTGGTTTCCGAAACAAAAAAAAAAACATGGAAAGATCTTTCTGAACTGATACAAAATGAAGTTAGAAGAACAAGATCACTGTGTAGAGTGGCAGCAATAGGGAGGAGAAAGACATCATGCGACAGAGGGGATAACCTATAAGGGATTCAGCAAAGATGCCATAGGCCATAGATTTAGAGGGGAAATTTACCTGGAAGTGTGTGTGATATAACTTGGCTTTCTGATTGGATATAATAAGGTGGGACTATCAAAGACCTCCACAGAGGGTGGCAGTGATCCCTATCAGTGCCCTTCTCTGCTTGCCTCAGTGGTAATCTTATCACTACTTCAGGCTTTCTCTGACAACCCACTTAGTTGCCTAGGACCTCATCGGCTAATATAAAAAATGTTTAGTATGATTTTACATATATAATTGACATAATTTTCCTTTTTTTCATTAGGTGGGGGAAGGGATGACAAAAAGAAATAGAATTTGTAATTTAAAAATTATAAAGAAAAGAATGTTAAAAATAATAATTTTGAAAAAATAACCTGGCCTGAAGATATAAAGAAAAAAGAAAAAAAAATCAAAGTTTGAAAATACTTTGAATTAAGATCAGCTCAAGGGGTAAATGCAAAAGAAGTAACTTGACTATAAACAAAGCTTCAGGGGGAAAAATCTATTCTCTCTTGAGTTGTTCTGCTTATAATTATTACTAAATTATTCTCTTCTTCGGGAAGTTTGTCCTGCAGTTCTCTTAACACATAGCATATCTTCAGCATATTAGGAAGTTTTTTGGTTCACTCACTTCATCAATCTCTCCATAAAGGATGGCTCAATTTTCCCACAAAGTCCTGCCCACCTCCAACTCCCACCCCTCACTGTTTCTTTTCCTTCTTTTCTGAACTTCTTTTGGCTTTACAATTGCTGGCATTATTATCACGAACCTTCCTATAGTGTGCAGATGCAAGTGAAGGGCTGTTAATAGCCCACATGGAGCTCCTTTCTCTGTGGCCCGGAATAGAGCAGACAACAGACCCAGCTGATCAGGTCTTCTAGACCCTCAACGTTCTGCAGAATCTCAGATAAGGCAGGTACTAGTCAGTCATGTGCTTTTTGTTCAATGAGTTCTTATTGCATATGGTGCCATTTCTTCTGGTTTATGAGGCGATTGGGTTTAGCCGGTAACTTTGATTTCTCTGTCTTTCCTAGAAGTCAGTTTTAGCACTTCTGATATGATTTTTACAATATAATGACATCTTTTTATATCAATCCTCCATTGCTTGTCCTTGCTTCTCTCTTCCCTGTATGTCTTGGTGGTCAGCCATACATAAATATTAAAGACAAAACTGGGCATAGACATGAGAGAAATGATGTCCTTTCTTTAGATTTGTTTCTACTGTCGTTCAAAGGAACCTTAGAGTTAAAAAAAAATTATTGATATAAACTATACTTCCATATGTATTTAAATATTCCCTAATTGTTCCCCTCTACTTATGTGTCCTAGTCATGTGTCTTGATGTGCACATATTTTACACATCCCCTCCTCTCACTGGCAGTTTATCTATTTGTGGAAAAGCATGCCCTGAGTTTAGGTGGAAATATGATTTTTACTAAATAAGATCCTTATGGGTGTTTTGATGAATTCCTCCCTACTAGGAGTCTAAAGAAAGAGAATGAAAATAACTATCTTTTCCCCCTGACCCTTAAAAATATATTTAATTTCTGCTTGAGGGGGTCAGGACTGAGGTGGTAGTTGTCTTAAATGAGTTTAAATTGGATCTGAAAAATGTTGCCTATTACATGGTATTTGACTGATAATTATTTCATTTTAATATTCATTTTCCCGAATGAAATCTTTTTTCAGAGTAGGAAAGACTCGCCTTCACTGTTCAATTGAATTTTGCCTTTGTTGAACTCAATTATGATTTTATCTAACTCACCCCTCTGCTGGCTCATTTGGTAGAATTCTCAGAACACTGTGCTTACTTTTACCACGACTACATATTCTGAATTCCCAGAACACATTTGCTCTTTGAATTTGGACCACATCTTCTGAGTTATAGTTCACCAAGCTATGCCCTTGTCCAAATCTCACACTTTTCTGGCTATGGGTTGGAGCTTGCATAGCTATTGCTAAATCTGTTAAGTTTTATTTTGAGAAGCTCAGTTCTAAACTGAAATTCTGGGGAATGAGTCATCAGTGACTACTGAGAAAGGGGGTGAAGCCATGATTATTCAAGAAGCTTCCATTATTCAATGGAAACTTAGTAGGAAGTCAAACATGATTAGCATGAGCTTTGAAAATTCTATGTAACTGTTGCAGATAATAGAGAATAGGGAGTGTAGTAGAAGTAGTAGTAGTGTATTTGTAGTAATAGTGATAATAGTAGTAGTGATGGTGATAGTAGTAGTAGTAGTAGTAGTAGTAGTAGTAGTAGGTGGTGGTGGTGGTGGTGGCAGTGTTAATAGTTGGAGTAGTAAGCAAAAAGTAGTAGTAGTAAGCAAAAAACAAAAACAAAAACAAGCCCCAAACAATGGCAGCTACATAGAACTTTAAAGAAGAATTAAACTTAGATTTAAGAAGAAAAAATGTGATCAAATTTATGAAGTTAAAGGTTTGGAACATGGTCAGCTACACAGTATACACATACACAAACATTTTGCAAATGAGCAAACAGGTCTAAAGAGGGCAAGTGACTTAACAAAGGTCACACAAATAGTAAGTAGTAGGGCTGGGATGTGAACCTAGACCTTTTGACTCCTAGTGCAATGCTCTTTTCACCATACCATACTGTCTTCCATTTCAAATTACCAATTATTTCTTATAGTCCTGGTTATAAACAGTAACAAAAAATGATAATTGGATGATATAACAAAGAAAGAGAATATAGAAAGAGAACAAAAAGCTCAAGGACAAAGCATTCAGGGACAGTCATGCTAATGTTATAGGAGATGGATAATGATCCAGCAATGGAGACTGAGAAGATGTGGTCAGCTTAATAGGAGAAGAACCAGGAGGAAATAGAATGATGGAAACCAGAAGAGGAGAGAAAGTCTTTGAGAAAGGACAATTTCAAAAAGGAATCAAGTAGGATAAGGAATGAGGCACGGGCAATGGATTTATCAGCTGCCATATTTTTGGTAACAAACCAATAACTATTTATAGAGTGTCTACTATGCACTAATTGCTGGGCTAAGCACTGAGTGTGCAAAGGCAAAGTCCCTGCCCTCGAGGAGTTCACAATATAATGGAAATAACAAATTATGTACAAACTGGACGTAAAAACACATATAGGATAAATTGGAGTTGATCTGAAAGGGAAAGCACTAGCATTGAGGGGACCTGGGAAAGGTTTTTCACAGATGGTAGGATTTAAGTTGAGTCTTGAAGGAAGCCAGGGAAATCAGGAGGCAGAGTTGAAGAGTGAGAGTGGTCTCAGGCATATGGGACAAGTACTACAAAGGCACAGATTAAGGAGATGGAGTTTCTCATGAGAGAAACTTTAAGAAGACCAATGTCACTTTGCTATAGTGTGTGTGGACAGGAATAAAGTGTGAGAAGGCTGGAAAGATAGGAAGGAGCCATGCTGTCTGTTTTTAAAAGCCCCCCCCCAAAGAATTCCATATTTGATTCTATAAGCAATAAAGAGTAACTGGAGTAAATGAGTGAGCTGGTCAAACCTGCACTTCAGGAAGATTACTATGGCAGATAAGTCAAGGATGAAAAGGAATAAGGAAACCAACTAGAAGATCATTCATTGCATATGTCTGGTTATACCTTTGAGTTTCAGTAGAGTGGTAAAGACATCTATCATCCTAATGACTAGTATTTATTTAACCCTCTAAGATTTGGAAAGCCTTCCTTCCTTCCTTCCTTCCTTCCTTCCTGCCTTCCTTCCTTCCTTCCTTCCTTCCTTCCTTCCTTCCTTCCTTCCTTCCTTTCTTCCTTCCTTTTCTTTCTTTCCTTCCCTTTCTTCCTATCCTTCCTTCCTTCCTTCCTTCCTTCCTTCCTTCCTTCTTTCCTTCCTTCCTTCCTTCCTTCCTTCCTTCCTTCCTTCCTTCCTTCCCTCCTTCCTTCCTTCCTTCCTTCCTGTCTCCCTCCTTCACTCTTCCTCTCTCTGTCTCTGTTCACCCCACCCCCTCTGTCTCTCTCTACTTTAATTCCTACAATAGCCATGGGAGGACTAATATAGTTATAAGTAGCCATGGTAATTAATACTTATTTTACAGTTAAGGAAACTGATGTTTAAATGATTTGGTCAGGTTCATATAGCTGGTAAATATAGGAAGCATAGGATTTTACAGAGCTCTTTCTGACTCCAGTCCAGTACTCTATCCATTTTGCCACCTAGATGCCTAAATCAGATTACAAAAGGATTAGAGGTAAGAATATGAAGACAGCAAGAAGAAATACTTTTTTTAGGAGTCTGGTCTTGAAAGACTGGTTGAGCGAAAGACCAAAGATATGTAGGAGAATTGCTATATATTATACCAGCATCAAATGAAGCAGTTTTAAGGATAGGGAAACATGGGGAGTTTTTAGGCAACCTGTAGGAAGGAATGGAACATGAGAAAGAGAGAAGAGATGATAAAAAGGACCACGCTTTCAGAGGAGATGTGATTAAAGTCACAAGTAGTGGGTTGGTCTTGGCAAGTAGAAGAGTAAATTTTCTTCAGAGAATGGAGAAAGGGAAGTAAGGATCAGTGATGGTTTTTATTTGGTATTGAGGTATAGAATAAAGGAAGAGATGATATTTCTGACAGATGGACTCAAATTTCTGCATAAAGTAGGAAGTAAGATCTTCTGCTGAGAAAGAGGAGACTGAGGATTTGAAGAGAGAAAAAAAATTGTGACTTCAACTTCGAGAATTCAATCAAGGAATAATTAAATACAACATGGTGGGCCCAACTGAGATAATTAGATACTATAAAATTTTAGTTAATCAAGTTGTGACTTACTCCAGCAGTTTTCATCAGTGCAGGATTAGGAATGTAAAATGTAGATACTGGGGTAGTTCATGGGGGTGGCTAAACTAAGCTTTTAAGTTTTAGCAAGTCCTGAGACATGGAAGGACAAGAGGCAAGCTATTCAAGGACAGAGAATAATGTACAATTGCATTTGTCAACAAGAGGATCAAGAATAACTATGACTCTCAATGAGACCTAATTAACTGTGATACCTGTGTAATACCTGACATTCAAGATACAGAACGGACAAACATTTTTGGTCATGGACTGTGCAGCAAACTGTTTTGCTTCACTGTGTGATTGGTTATAGGGCATTTGCTTTATTACCCATTAACTTTGGGGGTAGGGAGGGGAGAAAAATAAATGCTTGTTCATGAAAAAGAAAGGAAAAAGAAAAAAAAACACAAAAGAAGGTTGAGATTATGAAGGGGAGGAACTGAGGCCAGAAGGGTGATGCTATTGTACAAGCAGGAAAAGTGGCAGAAATATAGGGCAAAGTAGGAATGGTGAATAGGTTTTAAGGGAGTGAAGCCAGAAGAAAAGATAAAGGGCTGGGAAATTATGATTAGAGAAGGGAAGTTGAGAGTTTAAGAACATAGACATGCCACAGATATGAGTAATAGGAAGATCTAAGCTCTACGCAACCTTGTGGCTGGATGATGTTGAGTGAAAATATGTCATAAGAGTGGAGGAAGACAGTTAACTGAGAGGCCAGAGTATTTGCGTGCAAATCAACATGTATATTGAAGTCCCCAAGTATGAGAAGAGTTGTTTGAGTAGAAAAGAAAACTCAGAGCCAGTCATGCAATTCTCTGAAAAAGGAAAGACTGTGACCAGAGAAGATGTGGATTGGTTGGAAGTTCCAATCTAACAAGTACCTTCTGTAAATCCAGAGCCACACTCTGTAAGATACGATGGAGAAGCAGATAGGAGAACTATGGAAACTCATACCCTTGATACACCATATCCTTGGGGTTTACTGGCTAGTTTTCTTTTTTAAGGACCAAGCCTTAAACTAAAACCAAACAGATTCTAGTTGGCCAACAAGAGATCCTAGGCCAAGACACATTTGATCATTGTTTGAGTCCTAATTCACTCAGATTGAAGATAAATAGCAGTCATTTCAGAAATCCGGAGGGTCTTCCCCTCCTAGATTCATTTATTTATTTATTTATTTATTTATTCATTTAGATTTTTTTGGATCAGATGAAAGAGGAGATTCTTTGTCTCAATTGCTCCCTAACCTCAATCACTGAATGGATGTTGCCTTGGTCTAATTGAGACCAGCTGAAGACCTTAGCTTAAAAAGGCCAAGGTCTCCCATTTCATCCAGTGACATCTTCAGTCATCCTGAACTATATTTTACCACTGGAACCATCTGTCTCGCTTGGGGGTGGGAAGGGAGGAGTGAGACAGGTGACCTTACCCAACCTTCTGTCAGCTCAATGCAACTCACTTGTATGTGATGGCATCATCTCCCTGATGTCTTGGGGACAACAACAACAACCACCTGTAGATAGACACATGGGAGCTTGGATCTGCATTCATCTCAGCCAGAATTAAGCTTCACTGGCCCTAGGAAGAACTAATTTTGTTTCTCACAAATGGGAGAACTGGTTGCTCGGGCAGATATAATGACTGATATTGACTCTCCAATCCTGCTTTTATGATAGAAAAGAAGAAAGAATGCAATACTCTTGTATGCATGGTAGGTTTTTTCATAGATTTCAAAGAGTTCAGAGAAAGAATAGGTACTATGGTACCATGAACTAAAATTCTACAAGGAAAGATGGGAAGTTCTCAAAATGAAATCTCAAAGACACAAAAAGACACAGCTCTGAGAAATATAAAACAGGGGGAGATTGACTAAAAGATCAATGTATACATACAGATAATTTACCAGCCAAGTTAAGTTTTAAAAGGCATAATATAGAAAGCAAAAAAGGGTGTATTTCACTGGTGGTAAAACTGTGAATTAGTCCAACCATTATGGAAAATAATTTAGAGTAATGTGAAGAAAGTGATTAAAATGTCTTTACCACTTGACTTCCAGAACTTAGCACAGTTTCTAGCACATAATAGGTACTTGGCCCAGAGAGTTAACTGTTAGAGCTCTTTGAATCGGTAAAGACAGAATAAAACTGACTGGCAAGAAGTTGATACTTAGAAGTAATACACTGCAGTAGATTGAGATAACATTAAACTGCCCTTGATGAGGTCAAGCCATGTGGCCCAGCTGAATAGCACTCTTTGGTACCACAGATTTTATTATTGTGACAGTCAACAGTATTAAAAAGAGCATGGGAAATTTGAGTGCTACTACAGGTTTGGAAAAGGGCAACTACTCCAATTTTCAAAGACAGAGAATCATGACTGCACATATGGAATAATGAGATAGAATTCTAGTGGCAAAATTCTAGGCTGTAATATTAAAAATATGATTAGAGAACTTCAAGAAAAGAAGGAAGTGATCACAAGGAGACAGCAAGAAGTGGTCATGCTTGATGAACTTTATTTTCTTTTCTAACGTGGCTCCTATAATGGTGGAACAGAGGAGTGCTATAGATATCACCAAGATTTTTATCAAAACATTTAATAAAGGATTCTTAACCATTTGTATCATGAGCCATTTCTTGATCATTGACCACCCAGTAAAGCCTGTCTATCCCTTCTCAGAATTAAATGCTTAAATAAAATAAAATACACTGACTTATAAAGGAAAGCAATTATATGAAAATGCTTCCAAATATTTTAAAAAATAAAATTAAAGATCTTAGTTTAAAAACTCTGTAATTAGTATTTTATGCTCTTCTTGTGAAAAGGCAGAAGATAGGACTAAACAATGGTATAATTCAGTGAATTGGCTTGAATGTCTGGACTCAGAGTAGTCATTTATGATAGTTTCAATTTATCATAAGATCTCCAGTCAAGTGACTCAAGGATCTATGCTTGGTCCTGTGCAGTCTGCTAGATAGTACAGTGGGAAAGCCCTGGGCCTAGAGTCCCCCAAAGCTGAGTTCAAACCTAGCCTCAGATACTTAATAATAGTGTGATCCTGTTTAAGTTACTTAATTAACCTTTATTTGCCTCCGTTTCCTTAACTAGAACGTAAAGGTAATAATAGCATTTATCTTGAATATCAGTAATATTTGTAAAGTGCTTAGCATGCTTCCTGTCACATAGTGGGTACTATGTCATCATTATTATCATTGAACATTTTATCCATGATTTAGATAAAGGCATGGGTGGTACACTTATTCAATTTGCTAATACCAGAGCATTGTGAGGGATAGTTAACCCTCTGGGTAACAACAAACTGAATCAAATGAATGAAAGTTCATTCGGATAAACATAAAGTCCCACATCTGGTTTCAAATAATTAATGTTATTAGTATTAAAAAGAAGAATCATAAATAGATAACCATTTGTGCAAGAAAAAACCTGCTCTATAGGACAAATTAACAGTGTCAAAGAAAAAGGCATCAATATATCTTAAAAAATAAGATTAAATATTTGAGTCCACATTCCTGTTTTTGTAAGTATATTATGATGAACATAATTATGTTTTGGAAGATTCTGCAATGATTCCTTCTGGTCATCATTCTGAATATTTGCTCTCATCAATTATTACAGTAGTAGAACAAAGTGCAGAAAATTGGGCTGAAAACATATCCTCTGAAAATTAGATTTCTGGATAATAAACATTCTCTGTCTTCAGTTTTTATACCTGAGGAAGGGTGAAGGTAGGGAATAATTTTGATTCTTTACTATCTTGTTAGTAGTGCTCTTGTTTGAAGTTTTTTTAAGAATCTGAAACATATTTAAGCTCACTTAAAGGTTGACTTCAGCCCTGAATACATTTCCACACCATCCTGTTCTTATTTTATATGATATAAAGACTCCATGACCTTGGATAAGTCCCTTCCCATATCTAGTTTTCAACTCTATAAAATGAATCATTTCAATCAGTGCATCTCTAAGGTCTGTTCCCGGCACCAAATCCTTTGAAATACATCGTGACCATGCTGGTGCATAAATCGAAAAGGGTTTTTAAGCAGGGCCATTGCCAAAGTAATGGACTGGTTTTATGTGGAAAGCTGATTTTTTTTCCGGATATATTACATAGGTCTATGTAGGAGTCCCAAGCACAGAATTAGTTAATTTAGTTTGTAGGATTTTTAACAATCTTTCTTTTTTTGTAAGCCTTGATATAATTACCGTTTGAACCATTTGAAAAAACACAACTGTTTTAATAAGAATGGTTGTTTGTACTCAATGTAATAATCAATGTGACCTATCTTTAATTGTAAATCACTACAGGCTTGTTTTGTGAAGAGTTCTATTCTTGTTTAAAAACATAATTCATTCTTATTTCACATCCTTGTAGATGAAAAAGAAAAGAAAATCTTTTAATTCAGTGCCTGGCAGACTTTCCCTATTTTGGATTAAAAATGTTTTCTTTTCTTTTCTTTTGCTAGCCCATGTGATCGCTTATTAAAGTTACTGTGATAGATGTGCATTAAGAGAAGAATCACAGCACATTATTGAAATTTTCCTCTTTTGGCTATGGTTAAACTTTTTGCACTGATTGGCTTATGTGTCAAATGACACTGATCTTATCATTGTCCTTCCTTCTTTTTTTTATTAAAGCTTTTTATTTGTATAACATATGTATGGGTAGTTCCCCAGCATTGATCTTTACACAGCTTTCCATTACAAATTTTACCCCCAGTCCCCTCCCCTCCCCTAGATGGCAGGAAGTCCACTACATGTTAATAATGTTCAAATACTTGACAAGTTATGC
>JAJPUD010001275.1:341877-379696 GCA_023553655.1 Myrmecobius fasciatus
GATTTTCCCTTCTATTAGTTTATCCCTTTCTTTCCCTCCTTTCCCTCCCACTTCCCTCTAGCAACAGACAAGTTTCTATGTGAAATCAAGTGTCTGATATACACTTTTAGAGCCCAACCTGATGAGAGTAAGATTTACACAATGCTCATCTCCCTCTCCTCTTTCTCTCAATTATATTAGGTTTTCTTTGCCTCTTCAAGAGATTTTACCTTGTTTTTACCTCCTTTTTTTAGATCTTATGTTACCACTTTTTCCCTCTTTTCGCCAGTATGACAACCTTTCCCCCTCTAGTTCTCTTTTTCATATTATCAAAGTAATATCTAATTAATTATACCCCAAACTTTAAGTATCCCCCTAGTAGAAATCAAGTTCGCAAGAGTTCTTTCCTTTTTACCTTTTTATGCATCTCTTGAGTTCTGTGTTTGGATGTTGAATTTTTTGTTCAGACCCGGTCTTTTCATTAGAAATAGCTGAAATTCACCTATATCATTGAATGACCATCTTCTTTCCTGGAGGATAATGCTCATTCTAGCTGGATAGGTTATTCTTGGCTGTAATCCAAGTTCTTTTTTTTTTATAAAACTTTTTATTTACCAAACATATGAGTGATTTTTCAACATTGACCTTTCCAAAAACTTTTTTTCCCAAGCTTTTCCCTTCCTTCCCCCCACCCCCCACCCCTAGATGACAGGTAATCTAATACATGCTAAATAGGATAAATTATATGACAAATACAATACATGTATACATATCTATACAGTTATCTTACTGCACAAGAAACATTAGATCTAGAAAGAGAAGAAGAAAAAACAACCTAAGAAGGAAAACAAAATGCATGGAAATATTCACAGAAAGCGTTAAAATGCTGTGTTGTGGTTCACACTCAGTTCCCACAGGCCTTCTCTCTGGATGTATATGACTATCTTCATCGCTGAACAACTGGTTTGAATCACATCATTGTTGAAAAGAACCATGTCCATCAAAATTGATCATTGTATAGTCTTGTTGCTGTGTATAATGTTCTCCTGGTTCTGCTGATTTCACTCAGCATCAGTTAATGCAAGTCTCTCCAGGCCTCTCTGAAATCCTCCTTTTGGTCGTTTCTTATGTAATCCAAGTTCTTTTGCCCTTCGGAATATCTGGTTCCAGGCCCTTCACTCCTTCAATATGGAGGCTGACAGATCGTGTGTGATTCTAATTATTGATCCTCGGTATTTGAATTGTTTCTTTCTAGCTGTTAGCAGAATCTTTTCCTTGGTATGATAGTCCTGAAATTTAGCCATGATATTCCTTGGGGTTTTAATTTTGGGGTCTCTTTCAGGAGGTGATCGGTGAATTCTTTCAATGGTGATTTTGCCTTCTGATTCTACAACCTCAGGGCAGTTTTCTTTCAGGATTTCCTGGAAGATAATGTTTAGATTCTTTTTTTCATCATGGGTTTCAGGAAGTCCAATAATCCTTAGATCATCTCTCCTAGATCTATTTTCCAAGTCAGTTGTTTTTCCTAGGAGATATTTCATATTTTCTTCTAATTTTTCATTTTTTTGTTTTTGTTTGACTGATTCTTGAAGTCTTATTGAGTCATTTATTTGCATTTGTTCAATTCTTATTTTTAAACTGTTGTTTTCTTCAGTTGCCTTTTTAAGCTCCTTTTGTAACTGGCCAATTGATTTTTTTGTTCATTGCACTCTTTTTCCACTTCACTAATTTTTATTTTTCAATAAATTGGTGTCTTTTTCACATCTCTTTTGCAGGGCATCATATCCTTCTTGCACTGATTTCAGTTTATTTTCCCATTTATCATCCAGCTCTCTTTTGAGGTTCTTTATGCAGTCTTCTAGAAAGGCCTTTTGAAAAAGGGACCAGTGATGGTCCTTAATAACTTCCTCTGGAATTTTGTCTAAAGGAACCTCAGGATCTGGGATCATCCCTTCTTTTTCTCGATAAAAGCTGTCTATGGTGAGAGCTCTCTTTTGCTTCTTCATTTTTTTTAGACAGCGTGGATATCTCTTTAAGGTAGGGAAAAAAAAAACGGTGGCTAAAGCTCTTTGCCCTAGGGCAATTTGGCGTCTTAACTTAAGGTACTGGGCCGGTGGGGGCTAGAACTAAGTCCAAATTACTCCTTAAACAAGGCAAGTCTGCCAGAACACCTGCCCCCAATCAGGGCAGAGTGTCCCAAGTGCCTCAGATAAACTCCAGGTGTTTGGAATTTGGAGTTTGGAGTTTCTGCCACAGTGAGCTGAGTCCCACCCTCACTTCTGGCCTACACCGGAGTCCTCTGTTTATCTCTCTGTCCGAGTTAGACAAACCTGATATGAAGTTCTTCAGAGATATCAGCAAGCAGTGTCCAGATATTTCTGGATTCGTTGACTTGAAGATCAGTACAGAGGCTTATTTTATTGTTGATTTGAGAGAAGATCGGAGGAGGATGCAGAGTCACGTTTTCACTCTGCTATCTTGGCTCCACCCCCTTCCTTCTTTCAAAGTGTTTTATGCTTAAGTTTAAATGTTATATGCAAGCCTGGTATTATAGAGTGTCACAGGGATTTCCAACTGGACAGGACGTCAGAGCTCATCTGGTCTACAGCTTCTCTAATTTATTCCCATTCGAGACCCCTTTTTGCCTGAGAAATTTTTATGTAGCTCTGGGTATAGAGATGTATAAAATTGGTATACAAATCAAACATTTACTGGTAATAAATCATAAAGAAATGTATTTTAAAACATTTCTTTGGCTCACATATAATGTTGCCATTTATTAAAGACAAGAGCAAATTTGCATACTTATGAGATGGATGTGCTTGTTTATTTTTACATAAATAATTAAATCTTGGCTGAATAGCTGATACCTTTTGCTGTTGCCAAATTTTTGCAACCCCCACATTCAGTTAGGTAACCCCATATGGAATTGTGACCCACAGTTTGAGAAGCTTTGGCGTAGTCCCACCCATCTCATTTTAACAGAGATGGAAACTGAGGCCCAGGGAAGGTGACTCAGAGGAAAGGTATCATGGCAGACCTAAGAATTGAGCCTATGGGCCACGATTCTAAATACAGTGTTTGCTTTCCTGAATCACATTGGGTAGACAATTTTAGGGGCAAGGGGGAAAATATTCCCACCTGCCCCCTACAGATGTGGATTTAGCCCAGGTTCCCTAATTTTGTATTCATAGCTGCTTTCACTATACTATACTGCCTCTTTCATAAATATTTCTGGTGATAGAAATCCTTAGAAAATCCTTCAAACAAATAGATGGGGAAGGAAGTTGAGAGAGATTCATAATTATACTCATTTCATAATCACAATTTTAGCTGGACTGGATAGAAGAGTAGATAAGGCTTTTGTCTTCCAGAATTCCCATCTGGTATGAGAATCATCAAGATAATAAAGAAAGAACATTTGTGTGCAAATCCAATGAATAGAAAAAAATTACTTTCTAGGCCATCATAGAAAGGGAAAGGAGTCAGCAAGGGGATGAATTAAATGAACATTTATTGGAAAGGGGCACTAGAGAAATGAATATTGGGGTTTGGGCTGGGTACCGAAAAGATGTTCTGGGTAAAAGGAAGGGCTTCTGAGGATGAGATGAGGAGACTGTGATCAGATTAGTGTAAGCAAAACAAATTTAAGGGACCAAATACTTTAAATGAAAACATTTTAAATGAGAAAAATAATTAATACAAGAGAATTTAATGGAGGAAAAAACAAATAATTATTAACTTGAATATGAAAAGAATAAACTTGGAAATTAATTAGAAAAGAATGGCAGAACAGATTGTTAAAAGCACTAATTCATTGCATATAAGAAACATTGAAAACATAAAACACATTCAGAGTTAAAATGACGGACTAGAACAAAATGTATTGTTTCAGATAATTTCAAAAAAGTCAGAATGCAGTAACTTTTTTTCTGAATAAGGCAACATTAAATAGATGTTGCCAAGAGATATAAACTAAATTATACTTAAAGGTGTTATAAACCATTAAAATATCATTGGTAAATCTATTTTGATAGAAACCTGTGATTTTATGCATGTAGGAATAACCTATGAGGGAATTCCCTTTTCTGATTCAAATAAGCAATCATTCTCCAATTTCTAGCATTCTAGCATTGGGCTTGTCCAGTTACACAGCCAGTTTTTATCAGAGGCAAAGCTTGAATCCATGACTTCCTGGCTCTCTTTCTATTTTCTGTTCTTTTCTAGATCTGTGATTTCATTGGTATACTATAGAAAACTAACTTCCTCATCCAGTCAACCAATAAATAAGTACTTATCAGGGGCCTTATGTTTGTTTCCAGGAGTATCTGTCTCTGTTTCTTCCTTTGTTTCTCCTCTCTTCTCTCTACCCTCATATGCATCTTTTCTTTCTGTATCTCTCACACACCTCAAATGGCATAGTGACTAAATACTTAAAGGAAAAACTAACTGAAATTGAAAAATATATTACTGAGAAAAAAGCATTTGTTAGCCAGAATGAAACGTGAACAAAAAAAGACAAAACATAGAGGTGAATTGGACATTCCTCTTTCAGATGTGGATAAGTATAACAGAAAGATATTGTAAAGGAAATTATAGATTTGAACAGATTGTTGGAAAAATTAGATTTAAAAAATCTATGATTATTTCTGTATGGTGATATTAAAGGATATATACCTTTCACAGCTTCAAGCAACACCTTTACTGAAACTGATCATCGACTGGAGCAAAAATAAATCATGAATAAATGCAAAAATATAAATCATTTATGGACCAAAACACAATAAAAATAATAATCAATAAAAGAGACATAAGCAAAAGATACTAAATGGAGAATGACAGTGACGACAACCTAAATAACGAATGAGCCGAAAAACAGTTTGTAGAAATAATGCATAAAACAACAAAATTATTTTTAGAGAAAGTAGTAACAACAAAGCAGCACGACATGCTCATTTCCATGCTGGGCTTGAAATCAGTGAACCTTAGCAAGTCACTTCATGTCTGTGCATTCCCAACAACTCTTAAAATTTATCTACTGTGTCATCAAACCAACAATACTTCTCAGTGCTGCCTGAAGCAGATTAAAATATAACTGGAAGTTGACATACAGTAAAACATATGTAGTGTTAATATGTGCTTTTCTAAGTTATTGTGTGAATTTAGGGATCCTTCTGTAGGGTTTAATTGCTCCCATTTCTATTTGAGTTTAACACCATAAGATTATACCATGTATTGACTGGACTTGTGATTTCCTTTGTGTAGGTAGTTCTCAGGACAGTAAATGTTCTCTGCCAATGTATGTCATTGTCTTATGGTCTTAGAGTATTGCTTAATGCTCTAAGATTAAGTGACTTACCCAAGGTCAAAAAGCTAGTATGTGTTGGAAAACCTAGGTTTTCCAAGCTTTGAGGCTAGCTCCTTATCAACTATGGTCATGCTCTTTCTTAAGCAGAAGAAAAACACAAAAGTATCTAAAATGTCACTATAACAAATCTTTTTCTTTATCAAAAGCAATGGAACTATCGAACTTGCAGTCTAACTTCCTAATCCCACATGGGTTTTTTTTTAGCATTTGTAGAAATAGCACTTAAAAGAAAATCTTGGTAGTTAACTTATCAGGATACTCTCAGGATTCAGTTGAATACCTCAAACCATGCTTTATAGAAACAGAAGATGTTAATGACTGGTGGGATCCAATGCTTTTGTTTGTATTTTTATCTCTCTTCTCAACTTAAAAACTGAAAAAGAATATTTCCGTATGTCAAACAAAATATAAAAAGAGGATTCATTTCATACTTTCTTTTTAAATTTAAAAAGAATGTAATATAATCTACACATTATTTTCAAGTGTCTTGATTGTGTTTCATTCTGAACTTCCTTCTGTTCTCTTCTATGCATTATAAAAATTTTAAGAGCCCTCTTTTTTGTCATTCTTCTTGATAATTTCTCTTTCCAATTCCTGCCTACCCTCTGCCCAATTAAAACACAAAAGAGAAAAGACAAATCTTTTAACAAAAAGTCAAAGAAAACATTTGTAAACTGATCCATAATAAATCTATAAAAATGGCAATGGCAATGTTTAAAAAAAATCTGACTGCACTTTGTGTTCTTCATCTCTCTGTCAGGAAGGAGGTAACATGCTTCATCAAATGTCCTGTGGAAACGAGGTTGGTCACTGAATTGATCAAAGTTCTTCAATTCAAGAATTGTTTTTTCTTTATAATTTTGTTGTCCTGGTAGATGTAGTTCTCTTAACTCTGTTCATTCCACTCTATATCCATACTTTTTAGGATTCTCTGAAGCTTTCCATTGTGACATTTCTTATGGTACAATATTATTATATTACATTCATATATCATCGCTTGTTCATCCATCCTCCATTGGGTAGATATCCCTCTTTTCTGCATCTTTCCTACTACAAAAGAACTGCTATAAAAGTGTGTTCATATGGATCTTTTTGGTTGTATAGATCTAATAGCAATATTTTTTGGGTAAAATATTAAGTACAACTTGGTTGCTTTATTTGGATGTAGTTTACCCAATTACTTTCCAGAAAGGCTGAACCAGTTTATAGATTGATCAGCAGTATATTAATATACCTATTTTCCCACAGCCCCTCCAACATCTGTCTTTTTACTTTTTAGTCATTTTTGTCAATCTGATAGGTATTAAGTTCTATTTTCCCCCTGGAGGATTACCCAGTCTCTTACTTGAGCAAAGTTTACCACTTTCTTTCGTAATTTAATTCTTTCCTTAAGAGATTAATTGACCCATACCTAACACCATATACCAAGATAAGATCTAAATGGGTTCATGATTTAGACATAAAGAGTCATATTATAATCAAATTAGAGAAACATAGGATAGTTTACCTCTCAGATCTGTGGAGAAAGAAGAAATTTGAATTTGTATCCAAAGAAGAACTGGAACTCTTAATTGAGCATCAGATAAATAATTTTGATTATATTAAGTTAAAAAAGTTTTTGTATAAACAAAATTAATGCAGACAAGATTAGGAGGGAAGCAATAAATTGGGAAATCATCTTTACATTTAAGGGTTCTGATAAAGGCCTCATTTCTAAAATATAGAGAGAATTGGCTCATATTTGTAAGAATTCAAGCCACTCTCCAATCGACAAATGGTCAAAGGATATGAACAGACAATTTTCAGATGCTGAAATTAAAATTATTTCTATTCCTATGAAAAGGTGCTCCAAATCACTATTGATCAGAGAAATGCAAATTAAGACAACTCTGAGATACCACTACACACCTGTCAGATTGGCTAAGATGACATGAAAAGATAATGATGAATGTTGGATGGGATGTGGGAAAACTGGGACTCTAATACATTGTTGGTGGAGCTGTGAACGGATCCAACCATTCTGGAGAGCAATTTGGAACTATGCTCAAAAAATTATCAAAATGTGCATATGCCCTTTGACACAGCAGTGTTTCTACTGGGCTTAGATCCCAAGGAGCTCTTAAAGGAGGGAAAGGGACCCACATGTGCAAAAATGTTTGTGGCATCCCTTTTTGTAGTGGCTAGAAACTGGAAACTGAATGGATGCCCATCAATTGGAGAATGGCTAAATAAATTATGGAATATGAATGTCATGGAATATTATTGTTGTGTTAGAAATAACCAGATGATTTCAGAGTGGCCTGGAGAGACTTACATGAACGGATACTAAGTGAAATGAGCAGAACCAAGAGATCATTGTACATGGCAACAACAAGGCTATATGATGATCAATTCTGATGGACACGGTTCTCTTCAACAATGAGATGTTTCAAACCAGTTTCAATTGTTCGTTGATGAAGAAAGCCATCTACACCCAAGGAGAGGCCTGTGGGATCTGAGTGTAGACCACAACATAGCATTTTCACTCTCTCTATTAATGTTTGCTTGCATTATGTTTTCCTTCTCAGGTTTTTTTTTCTTGAAGATCCAATTTTTCTTGTACAGCAAGATAATTATATACATTTGTATATATATATTGGATTTGTCATGTATTTTAACATAATTAACATGTATTAGACTACCTGCCATCTAGGGGAGGGGGTGGGGGAAAGGAAGGGAAAATTTGTAACAGAAGGCTTTGCAAGGGTCAATGTTGAAAAATTACCCGTGTATATGTTTTGCAAATAAAAAACTTGGATTTTTTTTAAAAAAAGATTTATTTCACATTTTATCTCTTACTTCATATTTTGTAGTCATTCATATAGTTCTCATGAAAAATACACTTTTTTGAGTCCCTGTTTGAAATTGTTATGGAGTTACTCTCCTTTTGGAGATTTTCTGGGTCTGTTGTTGCTCAGTCATTTTTAAGCCACATCTAACTCTATGTGATGCCATTTGGGGTTTTATTGGTAAAGGTACTAGAGTGCTTTGCCATTTTCTTCTCCAGGTCATTTGGGGGTTGAGTGACTTGCTCAGGGTCACACAGCTAATAAGTGTCTGAGGTCAGATTTAAACTTAAGAAGAGTCTTCTGCACCCCAAGTCCATTGCTCTGTCCACTGAACTGCCTATCTGCCCCCTTCTCTAGATTCACAATAATTTTTATAGTGTTTTGTGGTCTTCTTTCTTTATTACTCATTTTGTAAGCTTTAGTTCCTGAATTATTGTTTTGTCCTAGGGCTAGAGTCTGCTCTTTGTGATTATGATCTATCTGGGTTCCTGTGCTAAGAACTAAGGATACAAAGAAAGACAACACTACTCTCCAGAAAGTCACAATCTTATGGGAGAAACTACATGTACAACAACACACATATAAGATATATATAGGAATAATGGACGATATCCTTAGAGAAAAGGCCCTAGTATTAGAGGCTTGTGAAAGCAGGAAAGGCCTCTTGTGCAAAGTGGTGAGAGAGTTGTGTCTTGAAAGGAGTCAACGTAGTCAGGAGGTAGGGGTCAAGAGTAAGGGCATTCTAGTCATGGAGGACAGCTAGTTGAAAAGGCTGAGATCCAAGATATGGAGCGTCATGAACAAGGAACAGAAAGGACAATATCATTGGATGCAGAGTTTGTGAACATGAGTAATGGATGAAAAACCTTGAAAGCTAGGAAGGTGCCAGATTATTTGGCTTTTTAAAAGCTTCCCAGAGCTTTTTACATTTGATCCTGGGGGGGAATGGGGAGACATTAACATTTATTTGAACAGAATGATGACGTGGCCAGAACTGCACTTTACAAAAAACATTTTGGCAGCAAAGTGGAAGATGGACTGGAATGGGGAGAGACCAGCGGCAGCAAAAACCACTAGATAGCTACTGCAATAATGTTGCAATAAATATGAAGTGAGGAGGGCTTACATCAAGATGGTGACTTGTGTGAGTGAAGAGAAAGGGCTGTACAGGAGAGATGTTGTAAAGGCAGAAATGGCAACTTGGATATGTTGGGTGAGTGTGAGGAATACAAGATGACACCAAGATTGCAAGACTGGGTGACTGGGAAGATGGTGGGACCTTGGATAGTGGTAGAGAAGTTAAGATTTGGGAGGAAAGACAGGAAGTTCTTTGGACATGCTGAATTTGCATATCTGCCTTTATGACAGATGCCCAATTTCAGATGTCCAAATGGCAGCTGATCATGTGGCAGTAGAGCTCAGGAGAATGGTTAGGGTTAGATATGACTTAGCTAAGTTTGAAATCTTGCCAAGCTTTCTTCATAGTAGTTTTTACCCTTCACTGACTCTCTCTGCTTTATGAGTCAATAATCATCCATCATCTTTTTCAGTAAGATTTACAAATGCATTTGTATTCTAACCCATTATTGCCTTTGGCAGCCATTTCTCTCTGTTGGCAAATATCTCATTTGTTGCTGGGCTCTTTTAGTCTTTTTGTGGCAATTAATTTCCATTGGTTAAGCTTCTCATTGGAAAAAAAAACTTTACAAAATTTCTCTAAGACATTATGTGATGTGACTCATGTTCACAGAAACAAATGTCTGTATGTACAAGTATATAGATACTGCAAATTTGTTGGATTATTATGTGGTTGACATGAGATATCTCACAATGATGAAGCTAGTAGATCAAAGGCAAATCACTCCACAAATGGATGGTTATTGTTCTTTGGCATAGATCATACCCGGGAATTTTCTTTCTTTTTTTTTCTTTGTTTTGTATTGTTGTTGCTGAGGCAATTGTGGTTAAGTGACTTGCCCAGGATCACACAGCTAGGAAGTATTAAGTGTTTGAGGCCGGATTTGAACTCAGGTCTTTTTGACTTCAGGGCCCAGGGGATTTTCTTAACTAATCTAGAGAAAGTCTTAGCAAAAAGTATCTATTAAAGTATATATTTTATGCCTCTTTAATTTCGACTGTGTATGTGAAGCACATTCTAAAGCACTATGTAAATGTCAGTTATGCAATGCTATAAAAATCAACCGTGGCTCGAATGAGGAGATATGAGAGGACCCCCACACCCATTCCTTTTTGGAAATGGGAGGTCCATAGATATTAGTCATGGCACAGGATTTCAGACTTTTTCCAATGAATCTTTTAGCTGTGCTGACTTTTTTCCTCTAAAAATACTATTTGTTATACAGGATGGCTCTGAGAAGGGCAGGGGGGGGGATATTTGGGATAACTTTAATGATCTAACAAACAGAAGACATTAGTAAAATCTTATTTAGATAAAAACAAAAAAAGTCAGCTATCACCTCTCTGCTTTGTGGTATAGAAAATAGAAGAAACATGAGTGAGGAATGATACAAATACATGCAACATTTTGGTAGCGTGGGGAAATAGAAGGAATGGAGTTTGGAGTCTGAAGACAGCACAAATATTTGTTCTGTTACTTACTATTCATGGGGTTAGCCAAATTAGTCAATAAATATTTATTAAGCACTTACTTTGTGCCAGTCACCACTGTAGTAAGCACTGGGGATACAAATAGAGAGAGAGAGAGAGAGAGAGAGACAGAGAGAGAGAGAGACAGAGAGAGAGACAGAGAGAGACAGAGAGACAGAGAGATGGATGGAGATTCTTCCCTCAAGGAGCTTATAATCTAAAATCAGACAACACAGAAAACTAAGTTGAAAAGTGTCTTTGGAGTAGAAAGTACGCCATAGGGTACAGAGGTGGCAGGTGAGACATGATAGAAAAGTCCAAAGGAGTGCTTGAATAGGGAATGTAGAAATTACAGACCTGGGCCCTCTTATTCAATGGAGATTTTGGAACTTATCCCCTTCCAGGCTAATTTGATCTTGCAGAATGACAGGTTTCCCCAGTGATGAATTTCTCATTCTTCTTTCCCCACTGCCCATCCCACTCCAATGGGATCAGTTTTAGTGTCATTCAAATGAGGGCATTTGCCTCAATGATCCATAAGGCTCTCTCCAGTTTCAAATTTGTTGATTTTAACCTGGTTCGTGTGCCAAGTTTCTCCCGCTTTCCTTCAGGGGTATTGGAAGTGACGGAAGGTGATATTAACCATTAACTTATGAAGTGACGGAAGGGGATATTCACCATTAACTGTCTTGCTTGCAGGTAATGTGTGGGGAGGGGGTCAAGATCCTGATGTGCCAGTGATCACTGCATTCCCTTATATTCAACCAAGATACTTTCAAGGATTCTATTTTAATTGTTCTCTTGCAAGAAACAGAAAGGCCCTAAAGCCTACTGTGTTTAACTTCATATAACAGGGAGGAATAATGTCTACAAGTGTGAGGAAAGGGGAAAGAGGGAATGAATAAGTTTAAGACTATCTGACTGAGTGTACAAGAGCCATAAAAATGGAATGGCATTGGACATGGGCATTAAGGAAAGCTAGGTAGCGCTACAGTGTATAGAGTGTTGGGCCTAGAGTCAGGAAAACTGATCTTTGTGAGTTCAAATCTGGCTTCAGACATTTACTAGCTGTGTGACCCGGGACAAGTCACTTCACCCCGTTTGCCTCAGTTTCCTAAATTATAAAGTGTCCTGGAGAAGGAAATGGCTGAAGTATCTCAAACAAGAAAACTCCTAATAGGGTCACAAAGAATCAGACATGACTAAATGAATCAACAACATGAGCATTCTTGGAAAGTGTACTTACTTATTCAGAAGCCTTAGTGTCTTTCCCTCCTCAGCTTTGGATCTTAGAAGGAGCTTCATTGTTTCCTGGCTTCTTTCTCAAGACAGGATACCAAGGAGCATTTTACTGGGAGGAGGTTGCTAGATGAAAGGATTTTGCATTTTTACATATTCTCGGTCTCTAAAATAGGTGACACTGTGCAGAAATTGGATAGCACATGGAGACCCACTGGATTTACCTTTCTCCTTTGGTTTAGCATCCCCCTCCCCCGCCTTTTCTCCCAAAACTGATGGATTGTGAAAAATGAAATTACATCTTTTCTATTACATGTCTTATCTCCCCACCATAGAAGACCAAAGTAGTGAAACTTCAATGCATTTCATTGTAGATATGTATTTATTTTTATCCCATCTCTCCCTTTTTATCCTCCCCACCCCCATCAAAGTATTTTCTCTTCAGCCTGGGTAGATGTGAGATTTCTCATTTTCCACATTGTTCTTTTGGAGAGAAAAGCTGGAAACCTTAGTCTTTGCCATGACCTTCCTCTTTTATGCCTTTCCCAGACTTGTTTTCAGTCTGTCAGTTTATGACACTGTACTCCCATGTGCTCTGCATAGCCTTTATCTCTTGATCTCCGAATTATTAGCAGGACCAGAAGTTTCATCAACTCACTGGTTTTGAAACTTCAGAGTTCCAAAAGTATAATAGTACATTATTTATATATGTCTTTACCTGGGTATTTAACCTACTGTGTTCCCAACACTGCTAAGAGCTGGGGATGAGGTGGTGGGCTATTATATACCATTGAGAGGCAGATCTTTTTTTGCTTTAAATCAGGGATCTGTGACTTAGTGACCTAGGACAAGTCACTCTGGTTCTTGCTTTCCTCATTTGTCAAATGGATGGCTTGATCTAGTTGATCTCTAAGGGCCCTTAGACTAAGCTATAAATCCTAGGACCTTTTCTCTTGCTGTCAAGGAGGTTACTGATGTGCCTAGCATATGGCAGGCTCTGTGTGGTGGAGATACAAAGACAAAACAAAGCAGTCTTTGCCTTCCAGGAACCTTCAATCTAGCTACGGGAGACAGCAGATCCAGACATAGGTATATATACAAATAGATACAAGATGACTTGCACATAAGGGGATGGTCCTAGCATCTGAAGATGGGGAGGAAGGGGAGTTCAGGAAAAGCTTCATGTATTAGGTGCCATTTGAGAAGAATTTGGGGTGAAACTAGGCATTCTATGAGTGAAGATTAGAACTTATAATCTAGAAGGCAGAACATTGGCTCTGCACAGATGGATCCCAGGAGTTTTGCTGTGACATCTTTCACCCTCTTCTTCAAAGTTCCTCCTCCTCCCTCCAGTGTCCTCTGCTGGTTCATTATTTATTTGCATTTTTAACAGTTGGAGTTCTCCAAAGCTCTATCATAGACCCTCTTCTCTCTCTCTCTCTCTCTCTCTCTCTCTCTCTCTCTCTCTCTCTCTCTCTCTCTCTCTCTCTCTGTTTCTGTCTCTTGCTGTATATGTTTTTGTTTCTCGTCATCTTTGTCACTCTGTCTCTCTCTGTTTCTGTCTCTCTTTGTGTCTCTGTATCTCTGACTCCATTGCTGTCTGTCTCTGTCTCTCTGTCTCTATCTCTGTCCCACCCTCTCCCTCCCTCTCCTTCCCTCTTCCTTCCTCTCCCTTCTCCCATCTCTCCTTCTCCCTTCCTCCCCCCTTTCTCTTCCATCCCATCCCCCTATTATATCACAACCATCTCCTGTGGGTTCAATGATCATCTCTATCCAGATAATTCTGAGTTCTATGAATTCACTTTCAGTCTTTGCCTTCACCATACTTATTACCAATTGGACATTTCAAACTGGATATTCTCATTTGAAACTCATCATATTTACAATGAAATTATTATAGTTAGCCCTCAAAGTCATCCCTTTCCTAAATCATAAGCTTCTCTCTCTTTCTTCTCCAAGCACTTGCCAAGTCTTATCACTCCTCCCTTTAAACCATAACTCACAGGTACTCCTGGGTCTTTTCTTACCAAGTTATTACTATAGTTGAATACTATCAGGTCATTCAATCAATTCTGTATCTTCTTGTAGTTGAGACTCTGATCACTTCATTATTCTTGCGTTTCAGTCACATTCAATTCTTCCTGACCCCACTTGGAGCGTTTTTTTTTTTTTTTTGGCAAAGAAACTGGAGTGGATTGCCATTTTCTTCCCCAACTCATTTTACAGATGAGGAAACTGAGGCAAACAGGATGAAATGACTTGCCTATGATCACACAGCTAGTAAGTGTCTGAGACCAGATTTGAACTCAGGAAAATGAGTCTTTCTGATTCCAAACCTGGCATTCTATATATTGTAGTGCCACCAGTGGCCTCTGATGACCTTTAGCCCTAAATTATTGTAATTGCAAAATCTTTAATGAGCATTATCTCAATTTATTTGCACAGCAGTGCTTTGAAGTAACTATTCTCATCATTTCCACTTGGAATGGGAGGAAACTGATTCTTTGAGAGATTGATTTACCCAAAGTCACACAAGTAGCAAAGAAAGGAGATGATAGTTGAAATAAAGTCTCCCCTGATTCAAAGATCAGCACTCTTTGTTGCCAGTATCCCATGCTCCTTTATCATGACATGACAATTTAGGAAGATGCAGAATTGATTGAATGACCTGATCTAAAGGGTAGTCATTATGGATCAATGTCAAATGGAAATCAAGTCTCTAATGGAATACTCCAGAGATCACTCTTCAATAATTTGTAGGAAGCTGACTTATTCTCTCCAGTTTCTGAATGAAACCTTGGTCATATTTGCAAATTTAGAAGCAGCAAGAATCATTCTCCCTTTTGACATCCAAAAATACCATTTTCTTCATGAAAGAGAAAAGCTAATTCAAAATTCATTTGCAACTTGTTTTATAGAACTGGTAAGTTCTTGAAAATTTGTGTGTAATAGAATTAAATTTATAAAATTGACAGTTATATTTTATGTTTATTATGAGTTAGATTTATAAAGTATGTTTATAAAATTCCAGCGAATCCTTTTTCTAAAACAAGCGAACCTCACTGAATTTATATATTATTTAAATCTAATTGTTCATATGTTTTCTTAAAGTGGGGAGTGAGGGTGGGGAATAGTAATGTGAAAATACACTGAAGGAAATTAATCTCTTCTCTCTATATACATGTATACATATACATACACATATACATATGTATACATATTATGCATGCATTTATGTAGATACAGGTATAAATACAAACAGATTGATTTTACTATTGAAGAGTAAAAATCATTTGGATTGACCAAATGTCATTAGGTTTCATTCTCAAGTCAGTTACCTTATTTTATATAAGTGAAAAAAAAGTTGTTTTTATATTAAAGGAACAATTTAATGGAAAAGTACCTCTGTGGTGAAGATAACTCTAGGGTTTTTTTTTCCTGTACTGGCAAGCTTCTTTTCATTATTATTGTTAAATGATCTATTATAAATTTAGTATTGAATATCCATGCAGTTATTTACACATTCTCCATAAATGTTTACAGTGAAATTCATGTCAGCATATAGAAAATAATAATAATTTCAGTCAAATCCTTTTCTAAATCTCTCTGTCTAGATTCTTTGTCTATTCATTACCATTCACTATTCCTCTTAGGTTGTCATGATTTGTACTCTGTTCTTCTGGTTGTATTTTTTCTACTTTGCTGCACTTTATAAATGTCATTGTAATTTTCTTTGTATTCTTAATCATTTTTATTCTTTCAATGTTCTACAATTTAACTGTTCCTTTATTGTTGGGCATTTCCAGTTTTCTACCATTACAAATAATGCTGCTATCAAAATCTTTTACCAGCTACTTCTTGTTTTGCTGCTTTTGTTTATTTTACCACACATTTAGAGTGTGTTTGCAAGATTGGAACTAACAGGTCAAAGGATATGTTTATTTTTATATTTTTTACTGTCTAGTGACAGATGGTTTTCCAAATGTATTCAACTGCTTTTCAAATCTATTAACCAAAAATGTGCCTATTTCTTTCATCTCTGGTTTTATAAAGAAGTTTTATTAATTTTCTTAATCTGTTTTTTATCAATAATTTTCCTTCATAGCATCCCTTTGTGATTTCTTTTATAACAAAGAAAAAAATGGTTAAGCAAAATGTATTGTTATAACAGCTGCTCCTGATTGCACACATATACACCATTCTGTACCTGTAATCCCCTCCCTCTCCACAGAGAGAAGTGCTTTTCCATCTCTTCCCCTGGATTGAGACTGGTCATTTCATTGAATAAGGATTTCCATATTATTGTCATTTGCATCATTGTAACAACTGTATAAAGTTCTCTAAGTTCTAGTTATTTTACTCTATCTTTTCATGCATTTTACCATGCTTCTGTGAATTTTTCATATTAGTCTTTTCTCCATGTTAAATAGAATTCCATTGTATACATATAAATATACATATAAGGATATAATATATAATATAATATGTTATATTATATAATATAATACATATATACAGTAATTTACTACTCTCCCTCCAATCAATAATCACCTACTTTATTTCTAGTTTTTAGTAGCCAGCTATTCACATCATTTTTTATGGTAGGAAAAACCTAGAGACAAAGTAACCCTTCCCTCTTAACACTGAGTTCCTTAGGGTATGACACTGGTGGTGAGATTGCTGGGTCACAATTGAATGTGAACCATTCAATTATTTTTCTAGCATTATTCCATTTTGTTTTCTAGAATGCTTAGATCATTTAGAATTTCTACCAGCAAGCAGCTTATTAGTTTGCCTGTCTCCCCAAAGACCTTTTAATACTGTTTCCATCATTTACCATTTTTGGAGAAACTTCTGAGAATGATATAATTTGTTTCAATTTGTATTTCTTTAATTAATATTGACTTGGAACATATTTTAATATAATTGGTGATAATTTGTGTTTTTTCTTTTGAAAAATATTTATGTCCCTTGATTCTTTATCTATCAGAGTAGGGCTCAGGCCCCTCTATATTTGTCCTAGTTGTTTATTTCTTGAATATCAGACTTTTATCAGAGATATTTGATGCAGGCATATTTTGTTCACAGTTTCCTTTTGTACTCCAGCTGCATTGATTCTGAATATACAAAAATTTTTGAAGTGTATGTAATTAGAATCATCTTTTTTATGATCACTTCTGTCCATTGCTTCTTTAAAAATTCTGTCATAGTTGTGAGTCATATCTTTTTGTATTCCTTTTTAAAAAAACATATGTTCTGTGTATAATCTATATCAAATTGCTTGCCTTCTCAAAAAGGTGGGGAGGGAAGGGTAGGAGAGAATTTGGAACTCAAAATTTGAAAAAAAAAAGTTAAAATTGTTTTTACATGTAATTGGAGGAAAATAAAATAATAAATTACAATGTCAAAAGAAAACACTTGCCTGTAAATGTAACAATAACCATTTTGTTCATCTCAATTTTTATTGATCAAGGAATGAAAAAAGAGTTCCCTAATAATTAGTTTGTATATTGGTTTCAAACTTACTATAGTATATGATGTAAGATACTGTTTTGAACCTAATTTCTGCTCTCCAGTTTTTCTAGCAATTCTTATCATACAAAAAATCCTTCCCTCCTAATTTCTCCACAAGATCCCCAGCTTTTAGTCATATTCCTTTCAATCATTTTTTTTCCTTGTGAACTCCTTAAGGGGTCAGATTATCTATCAGAGAATGCACTAACTTGAGAATTATTAGGTCAAAGGGATTTTGTGTTTTGGTGAGGAGGTGGAGGGTTTCACGATTGTTCAAATGTGCCAACATGAGACTCAGATTCAAGATAGTCCACATTCTACCTTTGAGGAAGACTCCTGGGTCCCTTGAGAAAGAAATTCTTTAGAGGCAGAATGATTCACTAATTCAGATATATTTTACATGTTTCTTATTTTGCCAAAAGTTTGAACTAATTTCTCCCTCCATAAATTTTGAGTGTCTGATCTGTGCATCAAAAGTATCCAATTAAAATCCATAGCATTTCAGACCCCTCAATTTTTTTTTCAACTTATGAGTCTAGTATGTTAAAGGACTTTCAAATTTCTTAAACATATTTATGTCATGAAGGTATATTTTTCATTAATTTCATCTTATTACCAGAGACTATATTGGGGTTTCTTTTTTTCCTGAGGCAATTGAGGTTAAGTGACTTCCCCTGGCGTCACACAGCTAGGAAGTATTAAGTGTCTGAGGACGGTGAACTCAGGTCCTCCTGATTTCAGGGCTGGTACTCTAACCACTGCACTACCTAGCTGCCCCCCCCAACTATATTTAGAATTTAGAGTCAGAAAAAACCTAGGTTTGAATCCAGATTGATACTTATTGACTATATGATTACAGGCAAGTCACTTAATCCCTCTGTGTTCTACTTTTCTCATTTATAAAATTGAACTAAAATATCTCCAGTACTTGTGAAGATTGAGTGAAATATATAGCCATATAAATATCAGTTTTTTTTCTACTGCTTATTAATGTAATTTATCTACTATTTATATTTATATCTTAGATTGGAGTCAGGAAATCTTGTGCTCAAATACTGGTGCAGATACTGTGTATTTACATATTATCTTTGGCTATTCAGTTAATAAACCTCAGATTCATCTGTAAAAATCAAGATTATAATAATGGTTTCTGCCTTCCAGGGTTGTTGCAAGGATCAAATCAGATAATAGATGTAAAATTACTTTGCTAACCATAAAGCTCTATAAAAATTAGCTATTCTGGGGCAGCTCAATGGTACAGTGGGTACAACCCTGGCCTCAGAGTCAGGAGTGCCTGAGTTCAAATGCAACCTCGGATACTTAAACTTATTAGTTGTGTGATCCTGGCCCAATTGCCTTGCAAAAGAATAAGAAAAAGCTGGCTATTCTTAGATCTATACTATTAAACTCTATAGATCTCTAATGTAAATGATTTCTCAGGTAATTTCCAAATGGAAAACCTATTACAGTAGTTGGTGAAGACCCTTTGTTAACCTTTAACCTCTAATCCTACATTGCCAATCAGATAACTCTTCCCAGGAAGTTGAGTTCTCTGCTATGCTTGATCCTGGATCCTTTAGTCCCTACAGAAATCCAACCGAAAGAAGGATAAACTGTTTCTCTTAATCATTGATTTCACAAACAGAAGGAATGCTAGATATCATCTAATCTAATCTCATCTTGTTTTAAAAATGAGGCAAGCTTCTTCTTGGAGAAAAGATGACAAAATTTACCTTCTTCCTTTTGTAGATAAACATGAGAAGACTATGGGTATGGAGCATTGTACATCTTGTCAGATATTATTAATATGTTGGCTAGTTTTGCTGATCTACCTTTTCCATTTCTTTTCTTTTGTATTTTTTTTTAATTAAAAAAGGGAGGCTTCCTATGTAAGGGAGGAAAAAGGGATATATCTAGGAACAAAGGCAATGTAAAAACAAGAGTTCATTGAAAATTTAAAAAAAAATCAGATTAAAAAAAAAAAAACAATGAGAGAAAAATGACCCAGAAAAGTGAAGGAAGTTGTCCAAAATCCTATAGAAAGTTAGAAGTCGAGTGAGAATTAGAACCCAGGACTCCTGATTCCTACTCCCATGTTCTTTCCACTAAAAGATAGCCAGGCATAATAGAAGGTATGTTGAACTTCAAAACATGAGTTTTAAATCTGACTTGGAATTTTGCCACATAATGTTAGATATGTTATTGAGTCTTTCTCCACCTCAGTTTCCTCATCTGTAAAATGGGAATGATAGAAACAGCACCTTTTCACAGAGAATGTATGTAAAACACTTTGCAAATCTTAAAATCTTGTATATTAACTATTAGTACTAGTAAGAAAATACTCCATAATTCAAGCCTTCACAACTGATTTATAGCTGGTCTCCTTTTTTTGTTTTATGTATTAGAACACACTATTATTATTGTGATTTCCTTGAGATCAAGAGTTGTCTCCACTTTGCTATTTGTATCTCCTGAGGTTAACAGTGTTTTGTAAAATAGTAAAAGCTTTAATGAATGTTTTTCTTTTTCCAGACATTCTATATCCATAACATTTTATTATATATTAAAAGGCTAGGTCTTCATTTATACCTCAATTTTATTTCATTAAAAATGATATTATTGGTACCAAGGATTTTTCCATTATCCCTAACTGTAACTAGGAGTGTTGGGTCATGTCTGTCTCAACTAATAAAATTGTTTGGGACAGTGGAGTTACCTTAAGAATCCCCTGCGTGTTGTCAAGATCACCTGGCACACCATGTGTTAGAGAGAAAGATTTACCTCCTTTATGCAATAATTAGTTTTTCATCCCTTCCCCCCCCATCTCTCCCCACCTGCCATGTGTTCATATGAAAATAGACTCCTCAGAAGCATAAAGGACCTGTATGGTGAGCCCTGTAAGACCCAACCAACTAGCACCAGTTTTTGACAGTAATAGATAATTGCATCATGGAGGTACAGAATTAGCTCCATGTGTATTTGTTAAGTGATATTATTATGCCAGGACTTAGCATGGTGCCATTCACTTTGCTCATGCTCCATATATGATTGTTGAATGAATGAATGAATGCTCACAAATAATCAGAGGGGCTGCTCAAAACCTTAGTCCTAAAAGTTAGGTTATGTCAGTATAGTACACCTGCAATTTTATCAGCAATCCAAGGGTTTTTAAATTCATTTTGTGCTTACCCTCCAGATGCTTCCAAAGGAACCAATATCCAAATCATACAAATCAACAAATCGAGTTGAAAGGAGAGTTGTCAAAACATGCTGTCACATTTGTTATGTTGTCGTGTTGTATTGCATTGTTCTGGGAGATGGTGTCAGATTCATGCTCACTGAACAGAGTTGTCCTCAATGGTACAAAGACATGGGAGCACATCCCGCTTCTGACATATACTGGCTGTATGACCTTCATAACAAGTCACTTAACCTCCCAGTGTCCCCGAGCGTTTATCAAAGATTCCAAATTGTAGAAGATTTGCTGATTTACAGGAGTAGAGGGGCTTTCCCCATTGCAATGAAATCAAAGATCTGTAATAAAATACAAGAAAGAAAAAATGATCAACAGAGATTATTATTCTTTGAGATCCATTCTGAAATGTTTCCCTTCAAGAAACAGCAGAATATTGTGTCTTTGTCACCTGGAATGTTATGTGTGGCCATGAAACAGAGAGCTAAATTAATATTTAACAAAATAAAGACGCGTGGCTTCGCTGCACTCTTAGCCACGTGCCACATGCCACGTGGGCCACGTGGAGGAATAGACAGTGGAAAATGATTGTGTTTCCCAAACCTGAGTCTTTAATTCTGAAACACAGACCTATTTGTTTGCTTCATTAACATTTGTTTTTCTGCTCCATGATAATATGCTGCCTGTGCTAAGCTCAAAAATAGACAAAGATTAATGCAGTGTTGATAGCAAAATCACCGAGGAAGGAAAACGGCAGTACTGGCTCAACTTTCTAGGTCACGTTCTCTAAGTTTCACAAACACTCTGATGAGATGACTATTTATGTAATAAAGCATGACAGAGATGGTGATTATTAGGAAATAATCAAACCCTAGAGTATTTTAAGGTACAAAGCAGAGCCAAGTGGGCCTGCTCTCTCCAAGCATGTGCATCTTCTGTGGAGAGTCTGGTTATGTGGGTCCCTTAGAATCTACATTCTAGACAGTATCTTTCTGTTTAGAAAGAAAGGTATTAAGGCACGATTGGTGATAAAGTAGTCCAATTTAATTCAAGGTGATTTCCAATAAAACTGCTATAATTGTTGTATGGATTATCCTTCCATGACATATCTTATATTTGAATTAAAAATTATACTGAAATGAAAAAATATCAACTAAAAGCATTTCTATATAAAAGTGAAATAGAAAAAGAGAACTGATGCATGAAACTGCAAATCTCTACCATGTACAGCGTGTTTTTTCTTTTAAGCATCACTACTATGTACAGCTTGCTATTCCTTTTAAGCATACAGCAAATTCAACACGGAACTCTCAAAACTGTCCTGGGTAGCATTAAGTCAATATATCTTCATGTATGTGTGACTACATAATCAAACAAGAAATAACAGTATATGTTAGCCTCTGTCTCACTATATCAATATTTACTGAGATATCCTCTATTTTTAACAGTTGGATCTGGAATGTTCTGCCATGTCTATACATATGAATATTGAAATTCAGTTAAAAAATTAAACTTTAATTTTTGTTTGCCTGTTTCAGCTGCTTAATTCTAAATGACTTGTTTGCCTGAATATTTCAGTTTTTGGCTCATTCCTTTTTTGACATCATGCAGATGGGGACTGTAAATTCATGATGAGGGATTTACAAGTGAGGGAGAATAAAGAAGTGATTGGAGATAGGGGGAAAGAACCAGGAAAACATTGAAAAGCCTTCAGCTTGTCATGGACAACCCTCCACAATCTCTCTCCTTTCTACCCATTTCTCATTATGGCTGAGCAGGTCATGTCTCACTGCTCTAAAGTCCAGATTCTTATTTCTATATGTATAATACGTATGTGTATATATATATATATATATATATATATATGTGTGTGTGTGTGTGTGTGTGTGTGTGTGTGTGTGTGTAACACTTGTACTCAATGTGGCTATTCCTGGTTCTCTGTTCCCTTCTGTAAATTCAAATAGGCCATCTGACATGCTTGGAACATGTGTTCTTATCTTGGCTTTTGAACATGTTTCTCTTTTTTATGTGTATACATATTTATACAGTTATTTTGCTGCACAAGAAAAATCGGATCTACAAGAAAAAAAAACCTGAGAAGGAAAACATAATGCAAGCAAACATTAATAGAGAGCGTGAAAATGCTACATTGTTGTCCAGACTCAGATCCCATAGGCCTCTCCCTGGGTGTATATGGCTTTCTTCATCACTGAACAACTGGAGCTGGTTTGAAATAACTTATTGTTGAAGAGAACCATGTCCTTCAGAATTGATCATCGTATAGTCTTGCTGCCATGTACAATGATCTCCTGGTTCTGTTCATTTCACTCAGCATCAGTTCATGCAAGTCTCTCCAGCCCTCTCTGAAATTATCCTGCTGGTCATTTCTTACAGAACAATAATATTCTATGACATTCATGTACCATAACTTACACAGCCATTCTCCAATTGATGGGCATCCATTCAGTTTCCAGTTTCTAGCCACTCACTACAAAAAGGGCTGTCACATTCTTGCACATGTGGGTCCCTTTCCTTCCTTTAAGATCTCTTTGGGATATAGGCCCAATAGAAACACTGCTGGGTTAAAGGGTATTCACAGTTTGATAATTCTTTGAGCATAATTCCAGATTGCTCTCCAGAATGGTTGGATCCGTTCACAGTTCCACCAACAATGTATCAGTGTCCGAGTTTTCCCACATCCCCTCCAACATTTGTCTTTATCTTTTCCTGTCATCTTAGCCAATCTGACAGATGTGTAGTGGTACCTCAGGGTTGTCTTAATTTGTATTTCTCTGATCAGTAGCGATTGAGAGCACTTTTTCATATGATTAGAAATAGTTTTAATTTCTTCATCTGAAAATTGTTCATATCTTTTGACCATTTATTAATTAGAGAATGGCTTGAAATCTTACACATTTCAGTCAATTCTCTATAGATTTTAGAAATGAAGCCTTTATCAAAACCCTTAAATATAAAAAATGTCTTCCCAATTTATTGCTTTCCTTCTGATCTTGTCCGCATTAGTTTTGTTTGTACAAAACCTTTTTAAATTAATATAAGCAAAATTATCTATCAGTTCAGTTATGAGTTATAGTTCTTCTTTAGCCATAAATTCCTCCCTTCTCCACAGATCTGAGAGGTAAACTATCCTATATTGCTCTAATTTGGTTATAATATCACTCTTTATGTCTAAATCATGAACCCATTTAGATCTTATCTTGGTATATGGTGTTAGGTGTGGGTCAATGCCTAGTTTCTTCCATACTAGTTTCCAATTTTCCCAATAGTTTTTGTCAAATAGTGAGTTCTCATCCCAAAAGCTGGGGTCTTTGCATTTGTCAAACATTAGATTGCTATAGTTATTACCTAGTTTGTCCTGTGATCCTGTACTGTTACACTGATTGACTGACTACTGTATTTCTTAGCCAGTACCAAATGGTTTTGATAACCACTGCTTTATAATATAGTTTTAGATCTGGTACAGCAAGGCCACCTTCATCAGCCTCTTTTTTTCATTAATTCCCTTGCAATTATTGACCTTTTGTTCTTCCAGATGAACTTTGATACTATTTTTTTTCTAGATCTGTAAAATAATTTCTTGGGAGTTTGATTGGTATGGCACAAAATAAGTAAATGAATTTGGGTAGTATTGTCATTTTTATTATATTCACTCAGCCTACCCATGAGCATGTCAAGGTTCAGTTCATGAGATATTTTTCCCCATGACCCCATCTGAAAGGGATCTTCTTCTCTTCCAATGTTCCTTCTTCCTGCCAGCCCTGAAATGGCAGCTGTGAATGAACCATCAACCATCATGCCCCTTGCCAAGGCCCAGTGGCCCATCTACTCCTTAGGTCTTCAACTGGTTGGGCCTTGCCATATTCCCTGTGCTAAAGGAGATAAAGGACTAAGAAGCCTGAATGTGAAAGTGGAAGACCTAGCCATACATAAGGGTCTAGAAAGTGGGGAGAAAGCCTGCCTTCCTGGCAGCCATAGGCCCAAGGTGCCAATACATAAGAACCTTGGGTAAGAACCTTAGAATGATATCAGGAATTGTTCATAAAAGGTAAAATTGGGGCAACTAGGTGGTATAGTGGATAGATACCAGCACTGAAGTCAGGAGGACTGAGTTCAAATCTGGCCTCAGATACTTAACACTTCCTCACTGTGTGAGTCTGGGCAAGTCACTTAACCCCAATTGCCTCAGGGAAAAAAATGGGCTATTACCTAAATGAAGCAGTTTGGTAGAGAAGAAAGTATTTTGGAGTTGGGTCAGAGTACTGCTATTCAAATCCCTGCTCTCACATTTCCTGACTGCTACTTGAAAGAAATTACTTCCTGCTCTTCATCTTCATTTTCCTTTTCTATAAAAGGAAAGGATTGGGAAAGAAGGGTACTTCTACCTGTGAATCTCTGATCCTATGACATCACTAACATTTCAGCTTCCCAAAGTTCATTCATTTGTATACTAAGCTTCTGTCTGTCCCAAGACTAGGAAAACATAAAATTTGTATGAGTTTGGGAAAAAAAAGTGAGAACTTGCCTTCAGTTTTTGGCTTTTGCAGTCATCAATGCCTTCTCCTTTTCTCTGTCTGTGTGTCCCTCTGCCTGTCTATTGTCCCCTCTGTCTGTGTCCTTTTGTCTGTGTCCTTTCTGTGTGTCCGTCTGCCTGTCTGTGTCCCCCTCTGTCTGTGTGTCCCTCTGTGTGTTCCCATCTTTCTGTGTGTCCCTCTTTCTGTCTGTGTATCCCCCTGTCTGTCCCTCTGTCTGTCCAAATATCCATCTTTCTGTCTGAGTGTCCTCCTCTTTTTGTGTCTCCATTTCTCTGCATGTCCCCCTGTCTGTCTCTATGTCCGTCTGTCTGTGTGTCCTTCTAGTGTGTTTCCATCTGCCTGTCTATGTGTCCCCCTCTCTGTCTGTGTGTCCCCCCTGTCTGCCTGTGTATCCCCCTGACTGTTTGTCTGTGTGTCCCCCTCCTTGTCTGTCTGTATATCCCTTTCTTTGTGTATCCCCCTCTCTGTCTGTGCCCCCTGCTATGTCTTCCTTCTCCTCCTCCTCTTCCTCCTCCATTTCCTCCTTGTTTCCTCCATTCAAGTCTCACCTCCGATACATTCTGGCTTCTGGGATCCTGAGCAAGTCATGTCTCACTTCTCTACCCTCCAGACTCAAATGGGATATTTGCCACTCCATTTGGGGTCTCATAACTGAATGTGAGGATCATGAAATTATCCTTTATTCTCAGTAAATGTTTTTGATTTCTATAACTATTATATTCAGGTCATATAAAAATTTCTAGGGGTCACGGGTGGAAAAAATTTAAGATGCCCTGGCCTACATCACCATTCAAGGCTCTCCCTTTCAGAGAAGGTGCTGATCTGATTTGAGGAACAATTTTCCCTATATGGACATCCACTATTCCAATGAAAACCCAGGCCCAATCTCTGTCCTAAAGTACTTTTGCCTCTTTTGATTTGATGAGTTTCCCTGTGATCACTCCATAAGATTATCAACAGGTTGACCTTTTTTTTTTTCTTTTAAAATGAATCATAACATCAGTCTTAGACCTGGAAAACATTTTCTGAGAGGCAAAACTCTCCATCTGAGAATAGTTTATGGAAGTCTTTCCCAAAGTATGAGATTTTAGAAGAGGATAGAGTGAGTGGCAGGAGGAATCATGGGATTGTCTTTTCCTTTCCTAATATCTGTGATTCAGAACTGGCTAAATATGTGTGTGGAGGACTGAATACGGCAATTACCAGAAAAATGGCTACATGGAGAAATTATCAGAGCTGCTTGGGGAAAACCTAAAGTTACTCCCCTAGTTCTTATCTGAGGTTGGGATGGGGACAGGATCCATTCATCTTGGAGAGGGTAAAAATGGTTTCTTTTCAGGGCTGAAACTATTGTATATGACGAGAGCTTCCAGATGGTAATTTTGGTGATTCCAAATAAGCTCAATTCCTGGAAAAACAGAAGACTTATCAAACTAAACAAGATGCCTTCCTAGGATGTGGGTAAATGTCCTAAGGCATGGGTGGAGACTGCCCCCTGCTTTTCAGGCAGGTACCCCACTTCCTTAGCATCCCACCTTTCCATACTTTGTGACTTGCATTATACTTTCACATTTCTCCCCTCTTCTCCCCCCCCCAGTAGAAAGATCAATATGTATTAGCTGCTCCTGGGATGCATATATGTGTGTTATTTCCTCAGGCATTATTAAACTCAATCTCTGTTGACCCCAATGCAAATATATATTGAAGGGTATTTAAGGCTATTTCTGCCTTTGCAATTATGTTTAACTTATATCCCAATGAGCCATTGGATATTCTATGGTTTTTAAAACTATATTTCTCAGGACAAAGTTAAAGCAGTATATTTTGTTTTGTTTTTCTTTTTTTAGATATGGTAATCTTCAAACTTTAATGTATTGATAAAAATGAGATTAATTTTTTTGTCTTTTCCTAAATATTTTAAAATTCTCTGAAAAAGATTGAGTTTATTCCCTTTCATATTTACTCCATCCCTGGTTCCCATTTTAGAGACAAGATAGACCAGAATTTGGTTTCCTGAAATCAGAAAACTTGTTATCTTTCAATAATCACATTTTGATATAATTAGTTTCTTTTGGACTATTATGTATTTTATTTTATGCATTTAAAAACACTGTTTAGAGAAGGAGTTCCTAGGCTTCACCAGACTGCTGAAGGGTCCAAGACATACAAAAAAAAAATGAAGAAGCCCTAAAGCTGACCAAAGTCTAATATGAATGGATATAAAGATGGAGGTACAACCAAAAAAACGGTGTACATATTAACTACAACAATGTGGTAGGAAAGAGCAAAAAAAAAATTGAAACGATGCTGTGTAAAATTATAACCCTTCAACTTGGTCACAAAGAAAATCCTTTCCCTCTTTTTTTTTTCCTGAGGCAATTAGGGTTAAGTGACTTGCCCAGGGTTACTCAGCTAGGAAGTATCTGAGACCAGATTTGAACTCAGGTCCTCCTGACTTCAGGGCTGGTGCTCTAACCACTGAGCCACCTAGCTGCCCCCTCCCTTTCTTCTTTACAGAGGAGGTGGTATCCTGGTTGTGTAATGCTGTATATACTGTTGCATTTGATTGCTATGTTGATTAGGTTTGCTAAATGACTTCTTTTTCCCCCTTTCATTTTTATTATTTGTTAAAAGGGATTCATCTCTAGATAGATAATAGAGAAGGCTATATTGGGAAATAAGGATGATGTAAAAACAAAATATAATCATTTTACTTTAAATGGTAGAAGTTAGAACAGGAAAATGAAGAGAGTTTCTTTTTTTCTTTTTTAAAAATAGATCATCTCTCTACCTTCATATGATGGGAGTTTTCTCTGTCTTTAGGCTGTATGAATATTCAGGGTGCATGGTGCTCCAAGCACTTCCTGCCTTGGTTAATAGATGGTACTTGTCCAGAAGTGACATTGTAAAGGCTGTGCCTAATGGACTGGTTCAGAACAAGGTTTGTCTTGCTAGATTGAACCAGAGCATCTGTGGATTCCCAAAAGCCAGCAAGCTTGGAATTTTCTAAAAGCAAACTTTAACAAATAACTGCAAACATGTTCTACATGACACTAAAACAGCCATTAATTAAGGAGTGGAGGGAAAGCAGTCAAACCAGGTAAGAGCATCAGAGAAATCTATACCAAGAACAGAATCTGCTACAATTTGTAATTTCCTGACCAGTGGAATGGGACAGAATCTTTGAACCCTGGGAAGTTTTTAACTATTGACAATCTGGCTCTTAGAATCATGTGGGCTGACATAAGACTGGCAAGATGGCGGTGTAAGTGACTCTCACTCTACATCCTGTAAGAAAAGTACCATATATACTAAATGGATTTGGGATCTCTTCTATTTGGTAGTACCTTCCCAGGATAAAAACTGTGGCTCATGCCTGCCTGCCCATCCTACAGTTCCTTTGTCCATGTCTTCTCATAAATTGACTACAGGGAGCCCACCCTACATGCTGAAGGCCCTTCTTGATTCCACTTGTCATATGAAGCTATAAGCACCAAATACATAGTCATTTAAAGTAAAGCAAGAAAAGAAGATGAGGAAAATATCCCCAAGTGATAAATAACCCTATGAAATAAATAACAGCCACAGGAACACCCACTCACACTGGCCATCATCAGCTTGCCTATGCAACCTTTATCTAGTTCATGATTCTTCTGAAGTCCCTTTCAGCTGTAGATCAAGGGATTCTCTGTGTGACTTTGGTAAAGCCATGTCCCCTCTATGGGTCTCAGTTTAATCTCCTTTAAAATAGGAAAGATGGAAAGGGGCTGAAAGGGCCTCTAAGGTCTTTTTAAGCTTTTTGCACTCACAACGCCTGTTCACCCAAGAAATTTTTACATGACCCAGGGCATACAGGTATATAAAATCTAATATTTTTAGTAATAAATCATAATTTCAAGATCCCCACATTCAGTTATGAGACCCCATCTGGGGTCGTGACCCACAGTTTAAGAAGCTGGGATCTAAAGAGCATCTGAATAGGACTTTCTTTCAATTAAAACACGCCTATCCTGGCCACTTGTAGCAGTTACCCAATCTGATCTCCCATTTCCCTCCATCCCAAAGGAGGAAAACATATCTTTTAAAAACTGGTGATAGAAATGATGCGATGTAGAGATGAAATTTCTATGCTGAGGGAATGGCTGGTGGTACAAGCCAAGATGTGATCCTTTCTTCCTGGATATTTCATGCCACATAGATCTGGTCAGATCAGCCCCTCACCCATGCCCAATTATCAGATGTCACTTCGATTCCCCCAGGCCAGCTATTCAGGGTGGGAGAATGCATAAATCATTAAAAGTAACACAGAGGCACTAATTCCTCATAATCCTGAGAGAGAAAGATTGCTCCCGACTCTGGAAATGAAATCTGCAAGGCTACTTAGAGAATCAATCATAGGATCAAAGATGGAGACTTAGAATAGACCTTAGAGGCCCCTTCAGCCCTTGCCTTTTTTAAAGGAGATTAAACCGAGACGTATAGAGGGGAAATGGTTTTACCAAAGTCACATACAGAATCCTTGACTTAAAGTTGAGACTAACCACTTCACTTTATAGGTGGGGGAAACTAGGTCCCGTGGAGGGGAAGGGACTTGCCCAAGTACATATAGGTAGCAAGCATCAGACCAGATTGAAATCCATGCCTTCTGTCCCCAAATCCAGCCCTCATTCCACTGTACCACATCACCTCAGAGTAATGAGACAATGAGTAGATGATCATGATCTGTATAACAAATTAAATAAACTGTATGCAGTAAGCATGTAAGCAACCCAAAAGGACTCCAGAAAAAGAAAGGTGATGAACTTGAAAGGACTCCCAGAAATAATAAAACAAAACAGGAAAGTGCAGAATCTTTCAAAATATGAACAAACCCATTAAAAGCAGAAATTGGTGTTATCTAGTGAGCCTCTAGTCCAGTTCTCAACCTTTGCTGGGTGTCCTGGATCGCCTTGGGCAATCTGGAGACGCCTATAGACTCCTTCTCAGATTACTAGTTTAATTAAGGAAACAAAAAGGCATAGGATTATCAAGGAAATTGACAATAATGATTTTTTTTTCTCTATCCAAGTACATGGACTGCCAAACTTGATCCATCCTAGGCTAAGAACCCCTGACCTAAGACTTCAGTGACAATGATTCTCAGAATAGCTGCAATCTATCTTTCAAAGTCTTTCCAACTCAGTAGGGCTTTTCAAAGATTTCCTTTTTTTGGCATAAACTTAAAAAAAAATTCAGCATCATTTGTACCCCATCACGAAGCATCAGAGGACCGTGAAACATGCAGTTGAAAATTTCTAATAGCTTCTTAGATAGATGAATGGATCACACTCATTGTACATTTATATTTGTGAATTTGACAGATGTAGGGATGAGGGCTGCAGGCAGGGAATGGGTGAATTGCCTAAGAGTCTTCATTGGGAGAACAGTGGATTTAGGTGTAAATCTCGGGAACCTCTATAAATGGTAAGCTGGATGAAGGAGATACTTTTTTGGGGGAAGCAAGCACACTTGTGGCTGCCAAAGTACGCTGCCTGGAATCTAGGAAAGCAAACTAATTATGTCACTCCTCATGCCCTTACTTCACCTTGTCTCTTTTGTTTATTTTTTTGTTTTTTTTTTCTTTCACCAGGGTTATCCATTTACTAGGTAGGTTTAATTTGATTTGAAAGACAATAAAAGGTTTCTTCCCCCCCAAAATCACCACCATTACCCCAAAAACTACCACTGGCCAATCACGAAAACTAAACAACTTCATATTAGAGAGAGTTATTGTTTGTCTTTCATTCTCAAAGGGGTCCGTGACATCAGGGAGGTGATACCATGACATACAAGCGAATTGGATTTGAGGGAGGGAGGGCTGTGCAAGGTCAGTTGTCTCACTTTCCCCTCCAGAACCATCTAGGTCCAGTGGCAAGAAAGGATGACTGGAGATGGCTCTCAATGCAATGGGAGATCTTGGCCTGTTTAAGCTCAGGTTTTACCATTTTAGTTTAAAGCCATGTCTCCAGAAGGCTCTGGTTAAAAGTAAAACTGTTCCCTGGGGAGGCTAATGCAATCTATTGATAACTATCTTAACCCCCAGCTGGCAACATACACACTCATCTCAGTAGAGATCTCAGTATATATCTATTGCCTTAAAGATCAAATAACACTTTCTCTTTGGTCTTTAAAACTCTTCATAATATGGCCTCTTCATATCTTTGTAGTTTTCTTGCGTATTATTCCTCACTGTCTTCACTCGATCCATATTCGTTCCTAATACACAATGTTTTATCTCTTACCTCTACATCTATGCCTTTGTGCTGCCTAAAATACACTACAGCTCCTTACCTCCACTTAGAATACAAGGTTGTTAATTTTTTAAAGACTCGGTTCATGGAAATTGGATGTATGCCCATCAGTTGGAGAAGGACTGAATAAGTCATGGTATATGAATTTTATGGAATATTATTGTTCTATAAGAAACAATCAGTAGGAGGATTTCAGAGAAGTCTGGAGAGACCTATGTGAACTGATGCTAAGTGAAGTGAGCAGAACCAGGAGATCATTGTACACGGCAACAAGATTGTGTGATGATCAATTCTGATGGAACTGGCTCTCTTCAACAATGAAGTCATTCAGACCAGTTCCAATAGTCTTGTGATGGACAGAGCCTTCTGCACCCAGAGAGAGGATTGGGAGGACTGAATGTGAATCACAACATAGTATTTTCACTTTTTTGTTGTTGTTTGCTTGCTTTTTGTTTTCTTTCTTATTTTTTTTCCTTTTTGATCTGATTTTTCTTGTGCAGCATGATAGTTGTGGAAATACATATAGGATAATTGCACGTGTTTAACATATAATGGATTGCTTGCAGTCTAGGATAGGAAATGGAGGGAAGGGAGAAACAAAAAAAATTGGAACACAAGGTTTTGTAAGAGTGAATGTTGAAAACTATCTTTGCATATATTTTAAAAATAAAAAGGCATTAAAAAGACAATTCACAAAGGAGCAAAAAAAAAGAAAAAGAAAAAAATGAAGTGCTAAAGTTAAAATGTGTGTGTGATTATTACCTCTAAAGAGATTATGTTTTATAAGAAAAAAAAACTGAATTTCCTTTGAATTGTCAAAGTAAAGTTGAAGATCATTATTTGTCTTAAAGAAAAGACTCAGTTCCAGGGTCATCTTCTGCAAAAGGTTATTCCTGGTAGCCTACCCACCCACTCCCAGCCCCATGTATCTTAATCCTATAAAGTTACCATGCATCATGTATTAGGTATATCTCTTTTGTGTACACATTGCCTTCCTTGTCAGAATGTAAGTTCCTTGAGGGTAACAGTTGCTATGTTTTTACCATTCTATCTCTAAAACGTAACACAGTGACTGACACATAGCAGGTACTTCATATATGTTTGTTGATTGATTAGTAAAACTTGGTTTATTAATCTCAGAGGTCAAGATTGTATACGTAAAGATTTGTTAAGTTTTGGTTTTAACTTTCAAGATGTCTAACAGCAGCAGTAATAACAACAGTAATGCATATTTTCATAAAGCTTTTAGATTTACAAAGAGCTTTGCTTATGATTAGCTTGGGAGAGAGGTCATAAGTGATACAGATTAGAGTTAGAGAGGACTTTTGAGTGTGTTTTTTATCTACATATTTTTCAGAGAAAATAAATTGAAGCTTGGAGAGAAGTGATTTGCCATTGGTCACATAGTATTGAACTCAAGTTTCCTGACTCAAAGGCTGGTACCCTTTTGTTTACCCTTCCATGCTGCCTCACTATTTTGGCCAAGGGTAGTCATGTTATTTCCTCTCATGTCTGTCTATTTTTGTATTCCATAATAGTTTTCACTTGCTCTTTTCCTATTTAGGACATGACTCTCTCCTTAGGCATCAACAAGGCAACTGACTTACCGTCAAGTTTCTGTGGATTAAATTTGACTCTGTATATCTTTGTATCGTTACCCAGCCCTCAACAGTCAATCAGTCCATCAACGGTAACATATTAAGCACTTACTATGTGCCAGGTACTGTACTAAGCATCAAGGAAAATTGTCCTCAAGGTGCTTGCATTTTATCAGAGAAGAAAACATCACTGTACCATAGGTTATCAGGGAAATCCCCATGATATATTAGCCCAGATGATTTCCAAGAAATTGAGCATGAACTCTAATCCCCTTTTGTGAGACCAAGTGTTCTGACTCGTTGCTAAAGGATATACAAAGGATCAGAGGCAAGATATAAAGGTAAAGGCAGGAACTCAACTGAACTCTCCCAAATTCTCCTCCAAACAACTTTAAACTAACACCTCAAATCAAAATCTGGAGTGTCAGAGCCAATAAAAGGTTGTAGTGAAACAATTTTCCAGCCCAAGACAACTTAGGAGGCTTTTAGGAAGTCTGTCCCTATAACATCTTTTGAATTAGTTGTCAGACCTCCTTACCATCAGTGGACTGAGAGCTCTTGATGCTGCTGTTGCAATTGCCTCTAAGGCTCGCTGCTGGATTTGCTGCAGCTTGAGCTCTAATCTGACTACCACCTTGTGGGGACAGATTTAATGTGGGACAGAGTAAAAAGAAATAAAGACAAACAGGGAAAAATTGGATGGAGGAAAAACATAGTTAATAATCATAGTTGTGAATGGGATGAACTTAGGTATAAAAGAATCAAATAAAAAACACATCTCCAACAATATTTTGTTTACAATTCAAACAAGAGAAATGCACAGAATTAAAATAAGGGGCTGAAGCAGAATCTAATATGCTTCAGCTAAGGTTTAAAAAAAGCAGAGGTGGCAATCATGAATTCAGACAAAGCAAAAGCAAAAACAGATAAGCAGGGAAACTACATTTTGCTAAAAAGTACCATAGTCATTGAAGTAATATCAATACAAAACATATATATATATATATATATATTTAATGGCATCACTTTTAAATTCTTAGAGGAAAAGTTAAATGAGTTAAAGGGGGAAAAGTTAAATGAGTTAAAGGAGGAAACGATAAAATGATACTGGTGAGGGATCTAAACTTTCCCGTCTCAGAATTAGATACATCCAATGATGAAAGAAGATAAGGTGATAAATAGAATTTTAGAAAAGATAAATATGATAGATCTCTGGAAAAAGAATAGAAAGGAATATTCTTTTCTCAGCTGCACATGGCACCTTCACCAAAATTGACCATGTAATAGGGTCTGGGTCTCACAACTATATGCAAAAGAAGAAGAAATATTAAATGTACTCTTTCCAGACGACAATGAAATAAAAATTACATTCAAAAAAGGGCCATGGAAGCCTAGATTAAAAGTCATTTGGATACTAAATAATCTAATTCTATAGAATAAGTGAGTTAAAGAATACATCATAGAAACAATAGATGATTTCATTAAAGAGAATAAAGCAACAATGAGACAACATTCAGAAATTTGCAGGATGTAGCCAAAGCAGTAGAGGAAAACTGACATCTCTTAATGTGGTTATCAGTAAAAGAAAGAGTGGATCAATGAAATTGATAGGCAATTAAAAAAAAACCCCCAGCAAGGGTATAATTTGATTTTACTTTGATAATAATCGAAAAGAAATAAGAGGTGGAAGGTATATCATACTGTAAAAAAAGGGGGGGAGGGGAAAGGAAGTAAAATAAAGTTAAAAAGGAGGTAAAATAAGGAAAAGTCTCATGCAGAGACATAGAAAATATAATATAATTGAGGGAAAGAAGGGAGGGCGATGAGTATTGTGTAAATCTTACTCTGATTAGATTGGGCTCTAAAAGAGTATATCAGACACATTTAATTTCAGGGAAAAACTTGGCCCTCTGTATAGGGAAGTAAGAGGGAAAAGAGGAAAAGAAAAGGATAAATTAATAGAAGGATTAGGGGAAAGGTGTAAAAAAGAGGGAGGGTTCTAAAGGTGGGAGGACTGTTAGAGGGAGGTGGTCATCAAAAACAAAATACTGTGGAGGGGGTAAGGGAGTAAGGGGAAAGGGAAGAGAAAAATATAACTCTGGGTAAATAAGATGGCAGGAAATATAGATATAGTCATTTTAACTGTGAATGTGAATGGGATGAACTCTTCCATAAAACAGAAATGGATAGCGGACTGGATTAAAAGCCAGAATCCTACAATATGTTGTTTACAAGAAACATATCTAAAACATACAGATTCATACAGAGTGAAGGTAAAGGGCTGGAGCAGAATCTTTTATGCTTCAAGTGAACAAAAAAAAAAAAAAACAGGAGTAGCAATCCTTAGATCAAGTAAAAGCAAAAAGAGATCTAATTAAAAGAGATAAGGAAGGAAATTATTTTAGTAAAGGGCACCATAGACAATGAAGCGGTATCAATATGAAACATATATGCACCAAGTGGGATAGCATCCAAATTCCTAGAGGAGAAACTAACAGAGATGCAAGGAGAAATAGACAGTACAACTATACTAGTGGGGGATCTCAACCTTGCTCTCTCAGAATTAGATAAATCAAACCACAAAATAAATAAGAAAGAAGTTAGGGAGATAAACAAAATGTTAGAAAAGTTAGGTATGACAGATCTCTAGAGGAAATTGAATGGTGATAGAAGGGTTTTTCTCAGGGGTTCATGGAACTTCTACGAAAATTGATCATCTGTTAGGGCATAAAAACCTCAAAATGAAATGCAAAAAAGCAGAAATAGTAAATGTATCCTTTTCAGATCATGATGCAATAAAACTCACATGTACTATAAGGCCAGGAGAAAATAGACCACAAGTTAATTGGAAATTAAATATTCTAATCCTGAAGAATGAATGAGTGAAAGAGCAAATTATAGACACAATCGATAATTTCATCCAGGAGAACGACAATAATGAGACAGCATACCAAAATTTGTGAGATACGGCCAAAGCGGTTATAAGGGGTAACTTTATATATCTAGATGCTTAGTTGCATAAAATAGAGAAAGAGAAGATAAATGAATTAGGGTTAGAATTTAAAAAAAACTAGAAAAAGAGCAAATTAAAAACCCTCAATTAAATACCAAATTGGAAATTCTGAAAATAAAAGGGGAGATTAATAAAATTGAAAATAAGAAAACTATTGAATTAATAAATAAAACTAAGACTTGGTTTTATGAAAAAACCAACAAAATAGATAAGCCTTTAGTAGAAAAAGGAAAGAGGAAAATCAAATTGTTACTCTCAAAAATGATAAGGGAGAAATTTCCTCCAATGAAGAGGAAATTAGAGTAATAATTAGGAGTTACTTTGCCCAACTTAATTCCAATAAATTTGATAATCTAAATAAAATGGAGGAATGTCTACAAAAATATAGATTGCCCAGGTTAACAGAAGAAAATAAATTATTTAAATAGCCCCATTTTAGAAAAAAGAAATAGAACAAGCTATTGATCAACTCCCTAAGAAAAAATATCCAGGGCCAGATGGTTTTACATGTGAATTCTACCAAACATTCAAAGAACAATTACTTCCAATACTATACAAACTATTTGGAAAAAGAGTGACAGAAGGTATACTTCCAAATTCCTTCTATGATACAGATATGGGGCTGATAGCTAAAGCAAGTAGGGCGAAAACAGAGAAAGAAAACTATAGAGCCATTTCCCTAATGAATATTGATGCAAAAATGTTAAATAAGATTTTAGCAATGAGATTACAGAAAGTTATCTCCAGGATAATACATCTTGACCAAGTAGGATTTATACCAGGAACGCAGGGCTTGTTCAATATCAGGAAAACAATTAGCATAATCAATTATATTAATAGCCAAACTAACAAAAACCATATGATTATATCTATAGAAGCAGAAAAAGCATTCGATAAAATCCAACACCCATTCCTATTAAAAACACGAGAGAGTATAGGAATAAATGGGCTTTTTCTTAAAATGATTAGTAGCATCTACTTAAAACCATCAGCAAGTATAATATGTAATGGAGACAAACTAGAATCATTCCCAATAAGATCAGGAGTGAAACAAGGCTGCCCACTGTCACCATTACTATTTAATATTGTATTAGAAATGTTAGCTTTGGCAATAAGAGAAGAAAAAAGATAAAAGGAACTAGAGTAAGTAATGAAAAAACCAAATTATCACTCTTTGCAGATGACATGATGGTATACTTAGAGAACCCTAGAGACTCAACTAAAAAACTTCTAGAAACAATTCACAACTTTAGTAAAGTTGCAGGATTCAAAATAAATCCACATAAATCATCAGCATTTTTATAAATTACCAACAAAGTTCAGCAGCAAGAGATAGAAAAAGAAATTCCATTCAGAATAACGGATAATAGCATAAAATATTTGGGAATCTACTGCCAAGAAAATGTCAGAAACTATATGAACTAAACTATAAAACGCTTTCCACACAAATAAAATCAGGCCTAGTCAATTGGAAAAACATTAAGTGCTCATGGGTAGGCCGAGCAAATATAATAAAAATGACAATACTACCCAAACTAATCTACTTATTTAGTGCCATACCAATCAAACTCCCAAGAAATTATTTTACAGACCTAGAAAAAATATTAGCAAAGTTCATTTGGAAGAACAAAAGGTCA
>JAJPUD010001275.1:389696-441452 GCA_023553655.1 Myrmecobius fasciatus
CCCTTTAGAGTCCCTCCCTCCCCTTTATACCTTTCCCTTAATCCTTCTGTTAGTTTATCCCTTTCCTTTTCTCCCCTACCTCCTACCTTCCCACAAGGAGGGTCAGACCTTTCTTTGAAGGCAAATGTGTCTGATATACTCTCTTAGAGTCCAATCTAATGAGAGTAAGGTTTACACAATACTCATCGCCCTCCCTTCTTTCCCTCAATTATATTAGATCTTCTATGTCTCTTTATGAGATTTTGCCTTATTTTACCTCCTTTATTTTTACTTTATTTTGCCTCCTTTCCCCCCTCCCCCCTTTTTCTTTTTCAGTATGGTATCCCTTCCACCTCTAATTTCTTTTCCATTATTATCAAAGAAAAATCAAATTATACTGCCATTCTTTAAAGGATACCTATAGTAGAAATATAGTTCTCAAGAGTCTTCCTTTGTACCTTTTTATGCTTCTCTTGAGTTCTCTATTTGGAGGTCAAATTTTTTGTTCAGATCAGGTCTTTTCATTAGAAATAGGTGAAATTCTCCTGTATCATTGAATGACCATCTTCTTCCCTGGAAGATAATGCTCATTCTAGCTGGATAACTTATTCTTGGCTGTAATCCAAGTTCTTTTGCCTTTCGGAATATCTGGTTCCAAGCCCTTCGATCCTTTAAAGTGGAAGCTGACAGATCCTGTGTAATTCTAATGACAGTTCCTCGGTATTTGAACTGTTTCTTTCTAGCTGCTTGCAATATCTTTTCCTTGGTGCGATAGTCTTGAAATTTGGCCACGATATTCCTTGGGGTTTTAATTTTCAGGTCTCTTTCTGGAGGTGATCGTTGAATTCTTTCAATGCCAATTTTGCCTTCTGATTCTAAAACATCAGGGCAATTCTCTTTCATGATTTCCTGGAAGATAGCATCCAGGTTCTTTTTTTCATCGTGGCTTTCAGGGAGACCGATAATCCTTAAATTGGCTCTCCTGGATCTGTTTTCCAAGTCAGTTGTTTTTCCTAGCAGATATTTCATATTTTCTTCTATTTTTTTCATTTTTTTGTTTTTGTTTAACTGATTCTTGAAGTCTTATTGAGTCATTTACTTCTATTTGTTCAATTTTAATTTTAAAATATTATTTCCTTCAGTTATCTTTTTTAGCTCCTTTTGTAGCTGGCCAATTGAATTTCTTGATTCAATGCATTCTTTTTCCATTTTGCCAGATTTATTTTTCAGTGAATTGTTGTCTTTTTCCAATTCACCAATTTTGTTTTTCAGTGAACCTTTTTCTTTTTCCAATTCACCAGTCCTATTTTCCAGTTTTTGATATTTCTGTTGCCCTGATCTCAATTTATTTCCCCATTCTTCTTCTAGCTCTCTTTTGAGATTCTTAATGCAATCATCCAGGTAAGCCTTCTGAAAGGGAGACCAACTTAAGTCTGCCTTTGTGGATTCATCTGGGCTTGTTTTCCTAATGTCAGGATCTGGGGATTGTTCTATTTTTTCTCAGTAAAAGCTTTCTATGGTGAGAGCTCTCTTCTGCTTCTTGCTCATGATTTAAAGTTGGGATATTGGTCAAAAGCAGAGAAAACTGCAACAATTTGTATTTGCCCTGGGGCAGTTTGCCGAGTTAACTTCCGGTCTGAGGCTGGTCGGGCTAGATTCGCACTAGGACCACGTTTTCAGCTGCTCTCGATCCACCCTTTACCAAAGGCAGATCTGCCAAAGCACCTACCCGCAAGCAGAGCAAAGTGGCCCAGGCGTCTCCCAGGGGCTTCCTGGGTGCCTTAAATCCGCCTCTCTATCGCAGCCCTGACTTCCGCCCCAGCTGGAGTCTGATTGCGACCAGCTGCTGATTTCCCCTGAGGGTAACCTTCTCTGGAGTTCTTTCAAGGCAGATTTTTGATAGAAGTATGTTGTAGTCCAAATATTTGGGGGAGCCCTCACTCAAAAACCAGTTCAAAGGCTCACTTTGTCTGGGTCTGAGGGAAGGTCCCAAGGAGTTCACAGAGAAAGCTGTCTGCAGTTCGCCATCTTGGCTCCGCCCCGATGCAAAAATTTTAAATAAGATTTTAGCAACGAGATTACAGAAAGTTATCTCCAGAACAATTCACAACTTTAGTAAAGTTGCAGGATTCAAAATAAATCCACATAAATCATCAGCATTTTTATATATTACCAACAAAGTTCAGCAGCAAGAGATAGAAAAAGAAATTCCATTCAGAATAATGGATGATAGCATAAAATATTTGGGAATCTATCTGCCAAGAAAATGTCAGAAACTATACGAACTAAACTACAAAACACTTTCCACACAAATAAAATCAGACCTAGTCAATTGGAAAAAACATTAAGTGCTCATGGGTAGGCCGAGTGAATATAATAAAAATGACAATACTACCCAAACTAATTTACTTATTTAATGCCATACCAATCAAACTCCCAAGAAATTATTTTACAGATCTAGAAAAAATAGTAGCAAAGTTCATTTGGAAGAACAAAAGGTCAAGAATTTTAAGGGAATTAATGGAAAAAAAAGACAGATGAAGGTGGCCTTGCTGTACCAGATCTAAAACTATATTATAAAGCAGCGGTCATCAAAACCATTTGGTACTGGCTGAGAAATAGAGCAGTTGATCAGTGGCATAGGACAGGATATCAGGACAAGCTAGGTAATAACGTTAGCAATTTAGTGTTTGATAAACCCAAAGACCCCAGCTTTTGGGATAAGCACTCACTATTCGGCAAAAACTGCTGGGAAAATTGGAAACTAGTGTGGAAGAAATTAAGGCTGGACCCACACCTAACACCGCACACCAAGATAAGATCTAAATGGGTTCATGATCTAGATATAAAGATTGATATTATAATCAAATTAGAGGAACATAGGATAGTTTACCTCTCAGACCTGTGGAGATGGAATAAATTTATGTCCAAAGAAGATCTGGAACTCTTAATTGAACACCAGATAGATAATTTTGATTATATTAAGTTAAAAAGTTTCTGTACAAACAAAACTAATGCAGACAAGATTAGGAGGGAAGCATCAAATTGGGAAATCATCTTTACATTTAAGGGTTCTGATAAAGGTCTCATCTCTAAGATATATAGAGAATTGTCTCATATTTATAAGAATTCAAGCCATTCTCCAATTGATAAATGGTCAAAGGATATGAACAGATAATTTTCAGATGATGAAATTAAAACTATTTCTAGTCCTATGAAAAAGGTGCTCCAAATCACTATTGATTAGAGAAATGCAAATTAAGACAACTCCGAGGTACCTCTACACACCTGTCAGATTGGCTAAAATGACAGGAAAAGATAATGACGAATGTTGGAGGGGATGTGGGAAAACTGGGACACTGATACACTGTTGGTGGAACTGTGAACAGATCCAACCATTCTGGAGAGCAATTTGGAGCTATGCTCAAAAAGTTATCAAACTATGCATACCCTTTGACCCAGCAGTGTTTCTATTGTGCTTATATCCCAAAGAAATCATAAAAGAAGGAAAGGGCCCCACATGTGCAAGAATGTTTGTGGCAGCTCTTTTTGTAGTGGCTAGAAACTGGAAACCAAATGGATGCCCATCAATTGGAGAATGGCTGAATAAATTATGGTATATGAATGTTATGGAATATTATTGCTCTGTAAGAAATGACCAGCAGGACGATTTCAGAGAGGCCTGGAGAGAGTTGCGTGAACTGATGCTCAGTGAAATGAGCAAAACCAGGAGATCATTATTCACGGTAACAACAATACTATATGAGGATCAGTTGTAATGGACATGACTCTCTTCAACAATGAAATGCTTCACACCAATTCCAATTGTTCGGTGAAGAGAGCCATATACACCCAGAGAGAGGGATGTGAAATGTGCACCACAACATAACATTTTCATGTTCTCTAGTGAGGTTTGATTGAATTGTATTTCCTTTATCGGATTATTCTTTCTTGTAGATATGATTTCTCCTGCACAAAAATGATGTGTGGCAATAAGTATACACATATTCAATTTCTTAAATATTCTAACATAATTATCATGTAATGGATATCCTGTCATCTAGGGGAGGGGTGGGGAGTAGGGGGGAAATATTTGTAACAGAAAGCTTTGTAAGGGTTAATGTTTAGGAATTACCCATACATATGTTTTGCAAATAAAAAGTATTAATAATAAAAAAATAAAAAACCCCAGCAAGAATAAATTTAAAATCCTTAATTATCAAATTGGAAATCCTGAAAAGCAAAGGAAAGATTAATAGACAAACTGAAAGAAAACCATTGAACTAATAAAATTAGGAGCTGTTTTTGGGAAAACCAATTAAATCAATAAATCCATTGTTTAATTTGATTTTTTAAAAAGAAAGAAAACAAAATTGTTGATATTAAAAATAAAAACAAATGAATTCACTACCAACGAAAATGAAATCAACACAATTGGGCACTATTTTGCCCAATTATATGCCAACAGATCTAACAGTCTAAGTAAAATGGGTGAATATTTATAAAAATTCCAATTGCCCAGATTAACAGAAGAGGAAATAAAATACTTAAATAACCCTATCTTAGAAAAAGAAATTGAACAAGCCATAAATAAATAAGCTCCCTGAGAAAAAAATCCCCAAGACCAGATGGATTTACAAGTCAATTCTACTAAACATTTAAAGAACAATTAATTCCAATACTATATAAACTATTTGGAAAATAGATAAAATAGTCCTATTAAATTCCTTTTATGACACAAATATTGTTCTAATATCTAAACTAGAAAAAGCAAAAACAGAAAAAAGACTCAATTTCCTTAATGAATATTGATGAAAACATTTAAATAAAATATAAGGAATTTACAGCCACATATCATAAATATATATATATACTTATATATATATATATATGAGAATATATATTATATGATATATTGTGATATATTAGAAATATATCACAAAGACCAGGTGAGCTTTATATCAAGAATTCAGGGCTGATTCAGTGTTAGAACAACTATCAGCCTAATTGACCATATCAATAATAAAATGAACAAAAATCATATTATTATCTCAATAGATGCAGAAAAACTTTTGATAAAATACAACACTCATTATATTAAACAAGCCTCCCCCCACACACAAAAGCATAGGAATAAAAGCACTTTCCTTAAAATAATTAGTATCTAAAACTCTCAATAAGGGTATCTGTAATGAAAATGAGATAGAATTCTCCCAAATAAAATCAGGGATGAAGCAAGGATGCCCAATTATCACCATTATTATTCAATAGCATACTAGAAATGCTAGCAGTAAGACAAGAAAAATGAATTGATGGAATTAGAATAGATCATGAATAAAAAAAAAAACCCTCACTATTTGCAGATGATATGATGGTATACTTGAAGAATTCTAGAGAATCAAGTAGAAAAGTAGTTGAGAGGGCAGCTAGATGGGGCAATGGGTAGAGCACCAGTCCTGAAGTCAAGAAGACCTGAGTTCAAATGTGGTCTCAGACACTTAACATGTCCTAGCTGTGTGACCCTGGGCAAGTCACTTAAACCCAATTGCCTCAGGGGAAAAAAGTTGAAATAAGTAACTCCAGCAAATTTGCAATACATAAAATAAACCCACATAAGTCATTACATTTTTATGTATTACTAACAAAACCCAGCAATAAAAGATAGGAAGAGAAATTCAGTTTAAAATAACTCAAATACTTGGGAATCAAACTGCCAAAATAAACTCATAAACTATAAACACAATTACAAAACATTTTTCACACAAATAAAAATAGATGTAAACAATTAAAGATGTATTAATTGTTTATAGGTAGGTGAGCCAATATAATAAAAATTCCATTTAAATTAATTTGTTCAGTGCCACACTAATCAAACTATTGAAAATTACTTCATAGAGCTAGAAAAATCATAACAAAATTCATTTGGAAGACTAAAAGTTCAAGAATATAAAGAGAATCAATTTTTTTTAAATGGGAAGGAAGTTATCCTAAAAGTGCCAGATTTCAAACTGTATTAGAAAGTGGTAATTATCAAAACAATCAGGTACTGGCTAAAAAAAGAGTAGTGGATTAGTTGAATAGATGAGGTACAAATATATAGATACATAGTAGTAAATGACATTGTAAATGTAATGTTTGATATCCTCAAGGAGCCAGGCTTTTGAGACAAAAACTCACTATTTAACAAAAATTCCTGAGGAAACTGAAAAGTAATTTGGCCAAAGTTAGGCATAAACTAATGCCTTACACTCTAAAGTAAGATAAGGTCAAAATCAGTACATGATTTAGACATAAAGGGTGATATAATAAGCAAATTAGGAAACCATGGAAAATTCTACCTGTCAGATTTATATGCAACAAGAGAAAATTTTATGACCAAATAATAAATAGAATGTTAAATGGTAATTTTGATTGTATTAAATTTAAAAAAGGTTTATACAAACAAAATCAATGCAACCATGGTAGAAGGAAAGCAAAAGCTGGGAAGCAAATTTTATAGCAAGTTTCTCTGATAGTCAAATTTGTAATACAAGTCATTCCCCAGTTAATAAATGGTCAGAGAATATTACCAGACAATTTTCAGAAGAAGAAGAAATAAAAATGATCTATAGTTAAATGAAAAAATGCATTATACCACTATTGATTAGAGAAATGCAAATTAAAATCAGATTGACTAAAATGTCAGAATAGGAAAGTGACAAATGTTGGAGGGGATTAAAAAAAACTGGACCACTAATGCATTGTTGTTGGAGTTCTGAACTGATCCAAAAATTATGGAGAACAATTTTCAACTATGCATAAAGGGCTACAAAGACATCCATACCCTGTGACCAAGAAATGCATTATTAGGACTGTATCTCAAAGAGATTATTTTTAAAAGGAAAAGTATCTATAGGTATAAAAATATATGAGGTCTTTTTGTGGTGGCAAGAATTGGAAATTGAGCAAATACTCTTCAACTGGAAAATGGCTGAACAAGATGTGGTACATGATTGTGATGGAATACTGTTTTGCTATAAGAAATGACAGGCAGGATTGTTTCAGAAAAATCTTGGAAGACATACATGAAGTGATGCAAAATGAAGTGAACAAAACCAGGGTCACACTGTATACAGTAATAGCAGTATCATATAATGGTCAACTGTAAATGACTTAGTTATTCTGAGAAATACAATGATCCAAGACAATAATCCAAGGACTTACAATAAAAATTCTATCCACTTTCAGAGAAAAGAACTGATAAGAGTCTGAATACAGATTGTACAATAGTTTTTGCTGATTTATTTTGTTTTCTTTTACAACATGGCCAATATGGAGTTATATTTTGCATGACTTCACATGTATATCAATTTGGGACTTACAACTTTAAAAATGAATGTTAAACTTTTTTTTCATGTAATTAAGAAAAAAGAGAGAGAGAAAAAACCACGAAAGAATGGTTCAATCTGTCAAGTATTATGGTACTTTCTTAAAGCAAAATAGTTGACTATATGACTTCTATACATCCCTTTATTCCTTCCAATCCTGTAAGTATTTAATGTCTTAGTTTGGACAAGTCACTTTCAATTTCATTCAATAAATATTTACTAAGCCCTTATTAAGTTCAAGTCATGATATCAGTCTCCCAAGATACCTTGGTTTCTTCATCTGTCAAATGGAGAAAATAATTTTTTCCCTATCTATGTTGTAGGTTTCTTCTAAATATCAAGTGAGACAATGAATACAATTTGTTTTGTAAATAGATTGAGTTTTTTTTTTTTTTTTTGGTTTTGGTACAAGATGAAATTTCATTGGTGTATGAAGTTTGTTCTGAGAAAACTGTATCAGTAAGGATCAGCAAATGCTCTGCAGATTATAGTCTTAGTAATTTATCTAGGACAGAGAAAGGTAAAATTATTTAATTGAAGTTATGAAGCCAAGATGCAGTGAGAAAGGACTTGAACTCATATTTTTCTAACTCGTAGGTCTGTTCTCTACCCATCACACCATATCATTTAACACTATATCATAAATACTATTATTAATGTAAGCTCCCCAAGAGTAACTTTTATATTTGTATCCCTAGAACCTATAGTAGGTGCTTACTAAATATTTATTAATTGAAAAATAATACAGGACACGCACAACCCAGCACCTCCTAATTGGTTCCTTCTTCCCTACAACTGAAGAGGCTTTTAAAATAACTGGTAAATCATCCAGGAACCTTTATCAAGGTGACAGAAAATATGTTCATCTCCATGGGAGGTTCTCCAAATCCCAATTACACAAGAAGGGGTGTGTGTGTGTGTGTGTGTGTGTGTGTGTGTGTGTGTGTGTGTGTGTGTGTGTGTGACACGGTGGTTCTAATGTTGGAGGGGAGAAATCAAATCCTCATAGAGGAGATAACATGCTAGCCTTGGATTCTAAGAGCCAGAGTAAAGATGAGAGGAGAATGCATTTCAAACATTGGGCCTAGCCTGTACAAAAGCCTAGAGATGGAAGATGGAATATAGAATATTTGTGAGGACACACCAAGACATTCATAGGATGACTGTGCTCTGTCTTGTTACATATTACCTGGAAAAATAGTAATTGGCATTAACTGGATTAGGAGAGAAAAAAAGAGGGATGTGCTCAGCTTGGAGCAACTAGATGGCAGAGTGGCTAGATTGCTGGATTTTGAATTAGAACCTGAGTTTGAATCTTGCCATACATCCTTTTTGCCTCTGTGATCCTTAACATGACATTTTACCTCTCTGCCTCAGTTTCATGTAAGTGTTAAATGGGAATATTAATAATACCTTCCCCCACAAGGTTGTTATGAGGAACAATTGTGTTCCTCATACATAATACATATATATGTATATACTTTGTAAACTCTAGAATACTAAATATTGCTGTGGTTGCTATTTGACTTTGAGCCAGGAAGACCTGAATTCTGAGTTCCACCTCTAACATAGACTAGCTGTGGGATTGCTGGGCAAGTCACTTAATCTCTTGATTTTCTAGGCCAGTGATTCTCAAACTTTTGTTCTCAATATCTTTATACTATTAAAGTTAGTGAGGATCTGCCAAAGAGTTTTTGTTTATGTGGGTTATATTTATATTACCATATTAGAAATGAAAACTCATTTGGAACTTTTAGATCCTCTTAAAGAGTTCCAGAGACCCCCAGGATTCTCTGAATTACATATTAAGAACCACTGCTCTAGGCAACACTTTAAGCCTACTAGTTGCAAGGAAGTTTTCAAATTGCATTAGAATAGGGAGTTTCTTCACCTGGAAGTTTCCTATGAAATTCCCATGAAATTACAGATCCAGTCCTCAATCCAGTCATTAGCCCTAATCCTCTTATCATTATCATTATCTTCATTATTAAGCTAAAGAAAGTAGCACTGTGTCATTCCAATTCATTTCCCTATGTCATCCTCATGCATTTATCTTGGTTTAGGGTCTCTAGACTCTCAAATGATTTGTGGAGTAGGTTGGATTGCCTTGGAAAGGTTGCCTTTGCTCTCCTGAGTCCTGCTCCACTTAGCTGAGGGGTTCCTTAGGAGAGCTATATTTCTCTGTCAACTTTTTGAGAAAGGCTTGCTAATCAGACAAGGTTTCCCATTCCATAATGTCCTCCCTATCCAGTCCACTGGTCTGAAGTGTCCTTTGCTTGAATAAGTAGTCCTGGGCCATGCATACTGAGGATTCTGAAAGCAAGCCATTTTCCCAGCTGAAAAGAACTGGGCATTATTTGCAGAGAAACAGTGGCTCCAATTCCCTGGAACAGCTGGCTCCTTTTTAGCCCAGCTTTCCTAGCTTAAAAAAAGAAAGTAAAGCTGTTCCTGGTTAAAGTATTTGTTCCTCTTTCTTTTTGCTCTGACAGGAATAGAAGTAAGTCACTCCTTTTCTTGGAGAACTTGCTTTTTAGGTATCCAGAGAAAGTAATACTTCATTGATTTCATCTTTTCTAGTTATGAATTTGAGATAATAAGGTCTGGCCTGAAATTGTACATGGCCGTATGTTATTCTAAAAAGCTTATAGTGGTTAGAAAAACATGTGAAATCAGAAGACCTGGATCTGTATGCTAATTCAACTCTCCCAACTACTACCTGTGTAATGCTGGGAAAATCCCTTTCCTTTGTGGTCCTGAGTTTTCTCATCTGTGAAATGAAAGGGTCAGAGGCAGCTGGTACAATAGAATGAATGCTGGATGCAGAGACGGAGGATGGATTGGGTCCTGGTTTTAAATTTACTATATGTTGGGTGAGTATTTTTTCCAAGGACATGGGAATCATGGGCAGCAGGGAAGTAGCCAGTAGATCCAGAAAAATGAAAGATGAGTGAAATAGTGGGTATGATGAAGTGTGTAATCTAGTGGAGAAATTGGTTAGAATGTAGTTCAGGGTGTGTATAAAGGTGCTTACTTTGTCAAGGAGAAAGGCCCTCTCTTCATTTGAGAAGGGAGTGAAGGAGGAGATAATAGGAAGAAATACCTTAATGACATGACATAAAGAGGAAAGGAAAAGGGGGGACTCACGGTGAATAGCCAGGCTATTTTCAGTGAAGTATGAGCAGATCCTCAGATGAGAAGGGGAAATCAGGTGCCACCAGATGCTTGAGGAGAGATGAAAAGATTTTAAATAGCTGCTGGGGTGAGATGAATAGTGAAATGATTAGGGAGGTATAAAAATATTGCCTTGCTTCAGTGAAAGCCCGTTTGAGCTCCTGTAAACTAAATTTGCTGTCACCCCTATCATCATTGTTTTTTCCAGTTCTGTTTGTCAGTATCTAGATAGAAGCAAAGGAAGTAGATGTTGAAATTGAGAGTAGAGCCTCAGTGATGACCTGGAAAAGAACTGAAAGGTGGAAGGTTGAAAGCCGCAGTGACAAAAATAAGTGTTAGCAATTATGAGCCACAGGGGAAGAGTGATAGAAGACCGTAATCAGATAAAAGAACTTCAGGGTGTACAAATCTAGAAGTGATCCCCTTGTGGGTAGACACAGTCAAGGCAAGAACCATCTCTGTGTGTAGTTGAGATGGAATGGATATATATAATATGAGGATCTGGCATATTAAAGAAGTAGGCAGTTAACATATTTGGGAAATCAAAGACCTCTAGTTTGGAAGACCTCTAGTAAAAGGGCAAATGAGTTGTTGTAGCTAGAGTTTGGGGTGCTACCTGATGGCTTTCCAAAGCTATTGCATTGATTCATATGCCTGCCTTTGGTACCACATTAATACAGCCTTGATATATGCATGTTGTTCTAATAGGCGGTAAGCTCAGTCAAATTTTATATTCTCTTCACTTTTCAATCAGTTCTATGGTAGAAAAGGCATTATGTACTGTGATTTTTTTTTTGCAAAAGCCTGTCTGTTCCCTTCTAATACCCTCATCAAGGATGTCCTTAATTCAAAGGCAAGATGAGAAAATCAATCTCATTTAGATAATTTCCCAGTCATGGTGCCCACTCCTCAGGGCATTGTCCCAGAAGACCTGGAACAATTATTTTAGCCTTATGGGAAGTCATCTGGTAATCTGCCTTTCTGGACAAAACTTTTGAGTGAGAGCTAAAATGATACTTGCCTCTGCCCCTGGCTCCCTAGGTAACCTTAGGCAAGTAATTGAACTCCTTTCTATGCTAGTTATCCCATTAGAGAAGAGCTTCATCATATTTACCAACTACCTACCTCACAGGAGGATTAATGAGTAGATAATTGAAAAGTGCTTTGGGAAGCAAAACATTGAATTTATTATAACTAGCCAGTTATATATGCGTATGCTGTGGATGCCATCACAAAAGATGTTTGCCCCCTTTTCAAAGCTGAATAAATGAGTTTTGTTTTAAAAGTGCAAATTTGAGGTGGGAGGGAGAGGGAGAGGGAGAGGCTAGTATAAAGCTAGAGTTTCGAGCTAAAGGTCTTTTTGAGTAATCCCTGGCCAAAGTGAAGGATTCAGATACCCTCGCCCAACCAAATCCAAGAGGTGCAATGGACTATGTGTGATACATGAAACCAAAGCTAGAAGTGACAAATTATTTTTTTAAAATTTGAGTATTTCTAGTTTTCCATATTAGTGGCACATTTGCATATTTGTCTAATTCCTTAAACTTTCTTTTTCTTTCTTCTTTGGTGTCATATATTTTTGGTGACATATGTATAAATATATATGTATATATGTATATATATATATATGCATGTATAAACACACACACACACACAAAAAAAAAGAGACAATGAAGCATAATTGTTATAGATCTGGTCTCAAAGACAGGAAGAACTGGTTGGATCAAGTCACATTTCTATCACATATTGGCTTAGTGACTGTAGACAAATCATTTCCCTTCTTAGTGCTCTAGGCAAATCCAAATTGCAGAGAAGATGCTGATGTGCACAGAGAGTTTCATCAATTCCCTATACCAGTCAAATCATAGAGCTAGAGCATTTTATATAATAGGAATAATCAGAGTGCTTCCTCTGATTTGCTGGGCTGGGGTACACTAGGAGGAGGCCAAGATGCAGGCACAGTTCCCAGGGAAGTGTTTCATTCTAGTGTATCTACAGTTAAATAATTACTGACAGAAAAAATATAAATCACACAATCCAAGTTCTTACAGTTTATCTAGTTCAAACTAGAATCAACCAAGAATCTCCTCAAAAATAAGTAGTCAAAAATTCTTGGGGAAAAGAAGGAGACAGAAAGAAATTAAGATGATGTAAAATTGAAATTATTTTTAAGTACAGTAAGCATTTTAAGTATCTTCTGGTAAGTATCACCTTGAAAATCTGGAAGATTTCAACTGTTATAGTTTCCATACATGCTAAAGCAGCCCGTTTTATTTTTGGCCAGTTTTTGTTTCCTTTAGGAAGTCATTTTATATCTACCTCGATACAACATCTACCCATTGCTCCTCACTCTGAATCCTGGGGCCAAGTAGAATAAAACTAATTCCTCTTCCATGTGTAGACTTTCAAGTTTCCATTATCCTCTAAATTGTCTATTCTCTGGGCTTAAATTCTTGTAAGTCATCTTCCCATGGCGTGGTATCTAGTCCTCCCATCATTCTCGTAGTTCTCTTTTCAATGTTCTCCCAATTATCTAGGACTTCCCTAAAAGGTAGTGTCCAGAGCCTAACATAATACATAGGTACATCCTAAGTGAAGAGAGTGCTAGGAAGACAAGTTCAAATTTGACCTCAGTTACTTATAACTATGTTTTCCTGGACAAATTGCTTTAACTATGTGAGCCCTAATTTCCTCATCTGTAAAATGGGGATAATAATAGCGCCTACCTCCCAGGATTTATGTGAGGATCAAATGAGTTAATATTTGTAAAGTGTCTGGCAAACCCTAAAGCTCTATAGAAATACTGCTTAGTTTTGTTATTTTCGTACACTTTCCCCCAGTCTTCTGGATACTATTCTTCTCTTATATCTTAAAATAGTATTAGTTTACCTTTTTAGACTGTCATATCCTCCCACTGACCCACAGTGAACTTGAAGTCATTTAGAACTTCTTTCCAATCCTGAACTTGGAAGGTTAACCTTGAATCGATAAAGAATGATATATTTGTTTCAATTAAGTTTTATTATTTGGCCCATCTTTCTAGCCTGTCAAGATTTTTTGTTTTTCTCTTTCTCCTGTCATTGCTTCATGTCACCGACAAAGAAAGGACTCATAGGTTACTGAAAAGTAAAATAGTATATCTAACAAAAGCTTGTAAGAATCTATTTGCCTATGTCTTGCAAATCTAATCAAAAGTACTCCAAACCAAAAAGTGGGGAATAAGAGAGAAAATTGCCTGTGTATTTTCATCATACTAGATACCACTGTGAGCAGCTATTCCATTGGAAGGAGAATAGCGATTATGATGCTGAGAAGTTCACACAGGAGACAAAATCCAAGTAAGGAACTAATAATGAAAATTATAATCTCAGCTGTCTGGACACAAATGCACCAAGTTTGCCTAATAAGCAAAATGAACTAGAGATCTTAATGCAAAGGAATAAATTTGAACTCACAAGTATCATTGAAACTTGGGGAGTTAAACCAGTAACTGGAATATATCTCTGAATAGCTATACATTATTCAAAAGAAAAAGAATAGGTAAAATGAGCCTGAACATAATTGTATATTGAGAAAATATACTTATGCAAAGAAACCCCAAAACCAGAGGGTACAAGCATGATGGAGAGCATTTGGGCAAAGCTCAGGATAGGTGAAAATAGAAGGCATGTTGTCATTGGAATATATTACAGATCACTGGAGTATAAAAAAAAAAAAACATAGGGAAAATTCAGAAGTAAGATCACAAACCTGACATGAAGATAGGTTAAACCAGTGATGGGGGCTTTAATTATACATTATTCATTGAGCCCCTCTCTTTTTTTAAGTAGTAGTTCAGATACCATCTTTTGCATGAAGCCTTTCCTGATCTAGTCAATGACTAGTGCCTTCCCTGACTTTCTTTTATTATCTGACTTTACATTTATTAACTTATTGTTGCTGTTGCTTGCATGTGTGTTTCTATGTATGTATGCATATGTTTCCCCTGCCCCCATTAGAATGTAAACTCTTTGTGAATAGGGATTGTTTCATTATTTGCACTGTGGGACATTATTGAAAGATGGAGACTGGGAGAGGTACCACCAGATTAGGAAATGGCGACTGGAAAAAGCAAAGGGTAGGCCAGTGAGGTGAATTTCTACTCCTGGCAAAACTCTAGAATGGATTCTTTTTTTTTAATAAAGTTTTTTTTTAATTTTCAAAACATATGCACGGATAATTTGACATTAACCCTTGCATAGCCTTGTGTTTCAGATTTTCTCCTCCTTCCCTCCATCCCTTCCCCTAGATGGTAGGCAATCCAGTATATGTTAAACATGTTAAAATATATGTTAAATTCAATATGTATAAACACATTTATGCAATTCTCTTTCTGCAAAAAAAATCAGATCAAAAAAAGAAAGTAAATGAGTAAGAAAACAAAATACAAGTGACCTGCAAGAAAAAAGTGAGAATGTTATGTTGTGATCCACACTCAGTTCCCACAGTCCTCTCCCTGGATGTAGATGGCTCTCTTCATCACAAGATCATTGGAACTGGCATCAATCATCTCATTGTTGGATAGAGTCACGTTCATCAGAATTAATTGTTGTATAATCTTGCTGTTGCCATGTATAATGATCTCCTGGTTGTGCTCACTTCACTTAGCGTCAATTCATGTAAGTTTCTCCAGGCCTCTCTGAAATCATCCTGGTGGTCGTTTCTTATAGAACAATAATATAGAATGGGTTCTTAAAGGGATCATAGCTGATCCTTTTAGAAAAATAAATAGTGGTTACAAAGAACTAAAAGACTCCAAGCATATTTATGATGAATTTATTTTCTTTTTTCACAGAGTTACTAAACTGGCATTTGGGGTTGAGGCACAGTAGGTATGGTTCACTTACATTTAAGGAAAGCATTTGATAAAGTACCTCATACTGTTCTTACAGAGAAGATGAAGAGATGTGAACTTGCTGATAATCTATTCTGATGGATTTGAGACTGATCAAGTAGCTGGACTCAAAGAGTTGTTAATGATTCAATATCAAATTTGCAGGAGGTGTTGAGTGCAGTATATCAGGAATCTGTGCTGGACCCTGTGTTTGCTTAACATTTTTAGCAGTGACTTCGATAAAGGCATAGATGGCATGCTGATTGAATTTGTAAATGACACAAAGCTTGGAGGGATGGCTAATGCACAGGATGATAGCCAGGGTACAAAAAAAGAACTTGACAGGTAAAAACTTTGGGCTGAATTTAATTGGATGAAGTTCAATAGACATCAAATTTAAAGTCATACATTTGGGTTAAAACTTCATGAGTATAAGATGTGGTTCAAAAGAAATTTATGTGGAAAAGGTCTGTGGGGTCAGATGTCCTAAAAAGTCAGTTTGTAGTAACAGCTTGATAAATGGTCAAAAAAGTGCATTTGTGATTAGACCATAATTAGAGGGGCATAGGATTGAGGAAGGAGGAAGTGAGAGTTCATCTGGATTCTGGCTTGGATAGATTTTGTTTAATTCCAACACATGAAGCCGGAGATTATCCAGAGAAGGGCAACTAGAATAGCACCTTGTCACGTCAGGTTAAAAGAATCAGGGATATTTAACTTGTCCAGAAAAATGTGTTAACCATGTTAAAATAGTTGACTGGTTCTTATGTGGAAACAAGGTTATAATGTTTCAGCTGGGTAGCAGATGGAAGAAATAGAATCAGTATGCAATGAAGCAAATTTAAGCTGAGGAATTAGAAAATTAGATGGAAAAAAAAAACTTCTTAGCATTAAGAGATCTTTAAAAGTAGAATTTGTGAACCTCCATACACTTATTAAAATGCAATTTCTCTCCCTGATGATCTCAATGAAAAGGCCACTTGACCTTTTATATTTTTATATTATTTTTACATATACATATATTTAATAATAATTTTTATATTATTTTTATTGCATAGTTAGCAATGAAGATTCTTTCTGTGGTATAACCTAGATGGCCACTGAGATCCAACTCTGGGATTTGGTGACTTTGTGCTTTTTTGAAATATGACATGTATGCCTTTGATAGTTTCATCCAAGACATTGTTCAAAATCTTTATCAATGACTTGGATGAAACTAGAGAAGCCCGTCCAGAGACATAGCTCACAAATTTAACTGGTAAAAGTGATCACTCGATGGCCTTACTGACATGATTTCTCCTGAGTTTTTTTTAAAAGTGAAAATAATGTGTTATTCAGAAGACTTCCATTAATTCTTGGCCCAGTTGCCAACTTCATGTGGTGACAGCTCGATTTAGGCCCTGGGCCCAAGGCTTACCACCATACATTTTCAGAAAACGCATAGGTACCGCATACTCCAAGTATACCAGCTTCTCCCTAGGTATAAGTTGGACACTTATTAAGATGTATTAATGGAACAGTAATTTACTAAATGGTTCCTTAGTGAACTGAGTTAATGTTCCTTCAAATGTGCATTTACTCCTCAGGAGTAGCTTGCCTACAGAGAGAGCTTGGCTAAGAGTTTCTTACCCCCTGTGGAACATTGCAGATATTTCATCAGTGCAATTTTATTATTAGTGGTAGTTACAAACTTTTTCTTCCCTCCCAGAGTTCACTCAGAATTTTTTTTCACTCAATTTTTAAGCCCCTTTTGGCAACTGAATTTAATGAAAGCTCTGCAAGGATGTGGATTTTAATCTGAGACAGCATTGTGTTAATGGATTAATGCATTTAAATGAGAAACCCGTGCAAAGAAACATGAAGGAAATTGAAGGGGCAGAGCCAACATGGCAGAAAAAACACAGGGAGTGACTTCAGCTTTCCCAAATTCCCCTCTATATAATTTAAAAATAATGCCTTAAAATGAATTCTAGAATGGCAGAATGAACAAAAGAAGGGTTGAAACAATTTCCCAGCTCAAGACAACTTGGTCAATGGGAAAGGTCTATCAGACCTCGGTGAGAATGGAATTGCAGTTCAGCTTAGGCCATGTCCCAGCAAGACAGCTGTAGTCCTTGGGGACAACTAAATCATCAGCAGCAGTAGCTTCAGGACCTCCCAGCCCACAGATAGTCAGACAAATGGTCAGAAGGCAATGACAAGAAACCTTTTGCTGGCACTGAGTGCAGGAGTGTTATATTGCCCCTATGGAGATTGGGGAGGGGTATAGAATATTCAGGTAGGAATAACACCTCTGGTGTGAGAGCTTGCCATCCTCCTTGCAGAGTTGATCATCATCACCTTCTATTCAACTCTTGCCCATGGCTCCAAGAAGTTGTCACATGTACAGTGGCCATCTTGGCAGATGGGCTAAACTAGATTGAGGGTAACCAATGAATGTCCACCCTGTGCATGTGAGGACTTCTCATGGCAGAATTGTCAGATGAGAATAATTTGTTCCTCAGGTCAGGAAGAGAGCTGAAGCGGGCACTGGGGTACACTTAAAGATTGGTCAGACATTAAAGATACCGAGGTTATTCATTATATCCCGGGCCATGACCACTTACTCTGACTTTTGTCTTGCTGGTGGACTTTAATGACTGCAAGAAAGTGTAAGGCTGACAACTTTGAACAACTCTGTCTCACTTAAATCTGGTTCATGTGCAAGTCAAGTAAATAACAGCAAATGCATCTGAATAGCAGTCATGGATTGCAGTTCCAGGGCAATTCCCAACCTTCAGGGTTTTTTGGTGCAGTTGTTTTCAAAACTGTCTCTGGGACTCTGTAAGTGTACAGTTCTTCCTAGGTGGTGAGAATTCCTAGGTGATGGCCTATTCTCTGATCTGTGAGTGACCACAAGCATCTTTTCCACCATGGAACTGTGACCAAGGTCCCTACTCCCCTAAGCTGTGGTGTGTTAGTGCTCCTCCTTGGTCTACCAGAGGAATAAGGAAAAGGAAGGAGATAGTGATAGAAGGGAGGGCAAATTAGAGGAGATGGTAGTTAGGATCAAAACACTTTTGAGGATGGACAAGGTAAAAGGAAAGAGAGAGAAGGATAAACGGGGGAAAGAAATAGGATGGAGAGAAATACACAGTCATCATAACTGAAATATTTTTATAGAAAGTTTCTCTAATAAAGGCCTTATTTTTCAGATATATACAGATCTAGAATGAAAGTCATTTCCCAATTGCTAAATATTTAAAGGATATAAACAGGCAATTTTCAGATGAAGAAACTAAAGTGATCTGTGGTTTTATGAAAATGTTCTAAAACACAATTGATTAGGAAAATGCAAATTAAAATGACTCTGAGATACCATCCCTCACCCAACAGAATGCTTATATAATAGAAATGGAAAATGACGAATATTGGGGGGGATGAGGGAAAATTGAGACACAACACACTGTTGGTGTTGTGAATTGATGCAACCATTCTTTAGAGCAATTTAAAACTTTGCCTAAAGGACTATAAAACCATACATAGTCTTTGACTCTACAAAACCACTATTGGATCTCTATCGCAAAGAGATAAAAAAAAAAAAGGAAAAGTACCCATATATACAAAAATATTTATAGCAACTCTTTTATTGGTGGCAAAGATTGAGGGAATGAGATTGAGGGAATGCCCATCAGTTGTAGAATGGCTGTATGGCATATGACTAGTAGAGTATTTACAGAAAAACCTGAGAAGACTCCTATGAACTGATGCAAAATGAGGTAAGAAGAACCAGGAGAGTATTATACAGAGTAACAGCAGTGATAAGCTATGATCAACTGTGAATGACTTCATAGTTCTCAACAATACAATGATCCTAGCCAATTCTGAAGGATTTATGACAAAAAACACGATCCAATTTATGAGAAAGAACTGATGGGATTTGAGTATATATCAAAGCATACTTCTTAATATTTTGTTTTTCTTTAGTCTTTATTTTTCACAACATAACTAATATGTATGTGCAGTGATATAAAACATTTACCTATCTTAAATTGCTTGCCTTTTCAGTAATATCATTTTTATTCTTTATTTTTTGTAATTTCATTTTTTTCCAATTACATGTAAAACAATTTTAACATTCTTTTTTAAAAATTGAGTTTGAAAGTCTTTCCCTCCCTTCCTGAAAATTATTTTGAAAGTGAATTTCCTTCTCTCCAAACTACAAACTTAAAGGATTGGAACCATGTTGACGCCACACTTCAGCCTTGCTATATTCCATGAGAATTTTGCATCTTTTGCAAACCTTAAGCCCAAAGTCCCTCATCATTTCAGGAATCTTATTGTTGGTTAACAAACTAATACCCATCTTCATATCTCTATATTAAACATCAAGATATAATTTGTACAACAGAAATAGTATAAAAATGACTAACTGTGAAAGACATAGCTGCTCTGACCTTATTAAACTTCTTCCGCTTGTGACCTCCTTTTACTTGAGAAATTTTTATGTGACCATGGGTATTTAGGAATAGACAGAAAATGATCCAGTACAATTCTAGAGAACTGGTGAGGAGAAATGCTTTTCATCTCCAGAGAGAGAACACCTTAACTCTGAGTGCAGATTGCAGAAAACGTTTTAAATTTTATTTTTCTCATTTTTCTGTGTGCACATTTTTCTTTTTTAACATGACTAATATGGAAATATGTTTTACATGAGTTCACATGTTTAATCAATGCCATGTTGCTTGCTTTCTTAAGGAGCGGGGAAGGAGCAAGAGGGAGGGAAAGAATTTGGAATCAAAAGTTTAAAAAAGAATATAAAATATAAATATTGTAAAAATGTAACATTGGGAAATGTTATATGAAATATACATATACATATATATACATACACACACACACACACACACATATATATATGTGTATATATATATATATATATATATATATATATATATATATATATATATAGCTGAGTTGATTGGGGTTAAATGACTTGCCCAGGGTCACACAGCCAGGAAGTGTTACGTGTCTGAGGCCAAATTTGAACTCAGGTCCTCCTGACTTCAGGGCTGGTGCTCTATCCACTACACCAACTAGCTACCTCTACAAAATAATTTTTTTAAAAAGGTATAATGGGGGGCAGCTAGGTGGTGCATATGTCACCATATGAGAGAGTAATCTTTACTTTTACATGATTCATTGCCTTCTTTTTCTTGGTATCTCACAAAGAAGTACCCAGAGAATCAGATGTTTTTAGACTAGGACGTGTATTTTCATCTTATTTCTAAATATATCTCTGGGTCACAATCCTAGCTGTATATTGCTATGAAACTCCCTCTGGGCCAGGCTTGACTTTAAACATCCATTTGAACCCAATGACTTTCTAGCCAGGTGATAATCTTACAAGTGTGGTTTTGGCCAATAAATTTTATTTCCTCCTCTGCTGTCTTTTTCTATTTGATTATAGTGCCTGTACTAGCATGCAACTCTCTTGATTCCCAGGCTATTGCTATCTTTCCAACATTATATATAGGAAAAAAAATATATATATACATATATACACACACATATATATATATATACATATATACACATATATGTATATAATATTTATAAAGTAGGATATCTATATATATGTACATACATACATTTTTGAGAATGTTGTGAATGTTGATTTATGTATAAGATGCACTTCTACCTACTCATCAACAAAAGTATATGACTAGAACAATACAACATCTTTCTTTATGAGACAGAACAATGGATCTGGATTCAAGTCCCATTTCTGGAGTCAGGAGGTTGGATGATCATTATTAAGGTTGATATAAAGGGAGTAGGTAATATTCAGTTTATGTTTAGCTTGGACCAAAGAGGTTGTTATGATATAGTGGAATGAACACTGGACTGGGAGAACCTGGATTTGAGTTGCACCTTGATATTTACTAGTTGTATAACCCTGGACTAGTCATTTTTTCCACCCTGAATTTTGGCTTTGTGTTCTACCTAATGAAGATATTGGTTTAGATGATCTTGAAGTCAAGATGGCTAAATGGTAGTGTAGACAGAGTGCTGGACCTGAAGTCAGGAAGACCGGCGTTCAAATCTAGCCTCAAATACTTCCTTGGTGGTCCTACATTTAACTTTTCCAAGCCTCAGTCTCCTCATCTGTAAAGGGGATAATAACATTACCTACCTCTCAGGATTATTGAGAAGACTAAATGAGATAATGTCTATATATTTTGCAAACTTTAAAGCTCTATATTAATGTAGTGGTGATGATGGTGATGATTATGAAGATGATGATGATGATGATGTCTGTACCTCAGATCCTATTAACTTCCTCACTGTTATTGAATGCAATATCTTTCTCATCTTTAATCCTTGGTCAGTCTTTTCACTGATAATTTAATTTGTATCTCTTGTTACCTGGGCCCCCTGAAAGTCTCATTCATTTTATATTTTTATTTATATTGCATTTGATAATTTTTATTTACCATTGATCAGAAATTAAATAGGATAGGTATTTGCTTATGCATCATAGAACATAAGAAGAGGGTTGTACATGAAACCAAAGATCTCTTTTATGTACAACTTGCTTTTTTGTCAAGTATCCAAGGTATCTTAGAAGTCTTAGTGCAAGTTTAAGGCTTAATAGCTTAAACCTAATGTTAGAAATAACACTCATGACACTGACAATCAAATATCAAGAAAAATTTATTAAAGAAGAATCTTAAGGAATCATCTTAATGTTTCTGGCCAGAAGAGGGCTCCACTCAACTTCAGGAGGAAGGAGCACTGAGTACAGAAGTGGGGTAACCTTTATACTTGCTCGTGTAACACAGCCCCTCACTTCAGAGAACGGGTTGGTTCATTTTATTTGGGTTACAGTCTTTCTGATAGGCCCACTATATATTTCTTTTTAATATGTATAAAACCTATTTCCCTCCCACCATATTTTCCCATGTGCAAAATGGTGGAAAACTCCTCTGGGGTATGTTATTTAATATACAATTATCCCTAGTTCGGGTCAATGGCCTGACTTGACAAAATCACTATTGTACTTGTTTAATAGGCTAATTGTGGTTTTCTCAAAATCACAAGACTCTTTCTGATTGGCTGAATTCATCTGTGCCTTCCTAGCCCCCCAATTTCGTGATTGCTCAAGGCTTCTGTTGTTCACTTAATTGTTCTGTGAATCTTAATCTTCCTTAACCTCTCACATTCTGAAAACCTCTTGGTCAGTAGTACCCACTATCCCACACTATCTCAAAGCTTGCAAAACTGTGGAAACCCAACTTTTCAGCATTTCTTCACTCTAAGAATTTTGCCCCTTCCCCTTTATATAATAGGATTAACTCACAGTTTTTTTTTAAGTTAACTCACTTGCCTGGTCTTATTTCTGTTCTTTTATGTCTATTTTTAAAAAGAATTCTCAATGATTCTCTTTTATTTATCTTTTGCCTTCCCTCCTTCCTTTCTTCCCTCTGTCTTTCCTTCCTTTTTCCCTACCTCCCTTCCTCCTTTCCCTTCCTTCTTTCCTACTTCCCTTCCTATTTCCTTCCTTCCCTCTCATCCCTCCTTTTCTTTCATCCCTCCTTCCTTCCCTCTCCTTTATCCCTTTTCTCCTTCCTTCCTTCCTTCCTTCCTTCCTTCCTTCCTTCCTTCCTTCCTTCCTTCCTTCCTTCCTTCCTTCCTTCCTTCCTTTTCCCCCTTCCTTCCTTCCTTCCTTCCTTTTCCCCCCTCCTTTCCCCCTTCCTTCCTTTTTCCTTTCCTTTTTTCCTTCTTTCCTTTTTCCTTCTTTCTTTCCTTCTATTCTTCCTTCCTTTCTTCTTCTTTCCTTTCTTTTTTGGAAAATAAACATGTGATTTTTATTCCCATACAAGTTCATTGACATTTTGAAATTTATTCATAACAGATCCAGCCATTCTGGAGAGCAATTTGGAACTACGCTCAAAAAGTTATCAAACTGTGCATACCCTTTGACCCAGCAGCATTTCTATTGGACTTATATCCCAAAGAAATTATAAAGGAAGGAAAGGGCCCCACATGTGCAAGAATGTTTGTGGCTGCCCTTTTTGTAGTGGCTAGAAACTGGAAACTGAATGGATGCCCATCAATTGGAGAGTGGCTGAATAAATTATGGGATATGAATGTTATGGAATATTATTGCTCTGTAAGAAATGACCAGCAGGACGATTTCAGAGAGGCCTGGAGAGACTTGCATGAACTGATGCTCAGTGAAGTGAGCAGAACCAGGAGATCATTATTCACGGTAACAACGATACTATATGAGGATCAGTCCTGATGGACATGGCTCTCTTCAACAATGAAATGTTTCAAACCACCTCCAATTGTTCACTGAAGAAAGCCATATACACCCAGAGAGAGGGATGTGAAATGTGGACTACAACATAACATTTTCATGCTCTCCATTGATGTTTGCTTGCATTGGGTTTCCTTTCTCTGATTTTTTCTTTCTTGTAGATACGATTTTTCTTGCACAAAAATGATAAGTGTGGAAATATGTATACATATATTCGATTTGTTAAGTATTTTAACATAATTAACATGTAGTGTATATCCTACCATCTAGGGGAGGGATGGGGAGTAGGGGGGAAAAATTTGTAACAGAAAGCTTTGTAAGGGTTAATGTTGAAGAATTACCCATACATATGTTTTGCAAATAAAAAGTTTTAATAAAAGAAAAGAAATCTACTCGTAGATCTTCAATAACAGGTTAAGTATCTCTGTTCTATAAATGTGCCCAGAAATCTCCCATGATTAAAAACCTCCATTTGACACCATCCCATTTAGTTAACAATATATGTCTGTCCTACCTCTCATCCAGTTACCTTTTGTTGTATATTTGAGAAATGAGGCTTTTCTGAGAAAAATTGTTTCCCATCTTTCTGCTTCCCTTCTCATCTGGCCTGCATAGACTTTGTTTGTACAAAACCTTTTAAATTTAATGTCATAAAATTATCCATTTTGCATTTAATAATGTTCTCTATCTTCTGTTTCAGCATAACTTCTTCCCTTCTCCATAGATCTGTCAGCAAACTATTATTTGCTCTCTTAATCTGCTCATGGTATCATCTTTTATGTCTAAATCCTGTACCCAACTGACTTGATCTTGGTATACCGTGTGAGATGTTTGTCAATATCTTGTTTCTGCCATACTATTTTTCAGTTTTCCAAGTGGTTTTTTTCAGTGATTTCCTATCCCAGAAGCTAAAGTTAGAGGATTCTGGGAAGATGGCGGAGTAGATCAGAAAATTCCAACCTCTCCAGATTTCCCCCACAAATGAAACAAAATTACACCTCAGGGCAATTGTAGACTACTTAAAAAGTAAGAGAAGCTTTAGGGAATACAGGCTTCCTCCTGGGACAATTTAAGAAAATCCAAAGAAATCTTCCAGGCTGGGGGATTAACCCATGTGAAGTGTAAACACTTCCATGCAAACTATAGAAGCACCAAGTGAGGAGCCCTGGGGCAAGCTGAGTTTGGCTGAAACTTTCACAGAAACTTTCACCTCTCAAATAGCTTGAACTCTTGGGGTCTGAGTCTGGGAAGATTGAAGGAATTTTGTTTGATTAGATGTACCAGGCCCAGATGTACTACAGAGATGAGGCCCTGGGTAGGATAGAACCACTACGTCTGGTGAGTGCAGAAATAGGGGATGCTGCTGACTTGCTGCACTTGCTGGAGTGGGGAGCTCATGATTTGGGGTTCCATGTCAGAGGGGAAAGCTGAAGTAAAGCTTGAGGTACCCCACCACTATTAGAAGGCCTTACACTGCCACTTCTCATTTTATAAAAAAAAATGAATAGGCAAAAAAGAAAGAATCCAAGCAAAGAAACTTACTATGGGAATAGGGAAAAACAGGGTTTATCTTCAGGGGAGGACACTGAAATAAAAAAAAGCCTCTTCTGCCCAAAGAGTTTTGTAAATGGTTACCTGCCCAGAGAGAATTTGTAAAATTCAAAAAGTATTTTAAAAATCAAATAATGAGAGATTAAGGAAAAACTAAAAAAAAAAATCCAAGAAAAACAAGAATATGAAAAAAGTTATCCAGAATCTAGAGTCTTTGGGTTTATCAAATGATAAATTTATATAGTCATAGATCACTGTGATTTGTGTACTTAACCTATTCTACTATTGCACTACTCCCTTAACCAGTACCAACTAGTTTTGATGACTGCTATTTTATGATATAGTTTTAAATGTGGTATTACCACCACCTTCCTTTGTTTTTCCCCCACTAATTTCTTTGATATATTTGACCTTTCACTCTTCCAGATTGATTTTATTATTTTTTTCTAGCTCTATAAAATAAATTTATTGCTATGACACTGAAAAAGTAAATTAATTTAGGAAGAATTGTCTTTTTTATTGTATTAATTTGGCCTACCCGTGAGCAATTTTGATTGATTGATTGATATTTTTTTCCACTTATTTAGATCTGACTTTATTTGTGTGAGAAGTATTTTGTAAATATGTTCTTAAAGTTCCTGGGTTTGTCTTTGCAAGTAGACTGCCAAATATTTTATATTGTCTACACTCATTTTCAATGGAATTTTTCTTCCTATCTTTTGCTGCTGGGCTTTGTTAGTAATATATAGAAATGGAAATTATTTTTGTGGGTTTATTTTATATCATGCAAATTTGCTGAAGTTGGTAATTATCTCAAGTAGTTTCTTAGTTGATTCTCTCGAATTTTTTGTTGATTGTCTAGGATTCTCTAAGCATATCATCATATCATCTGCAAACAGTGATAATTTTACTTTATCATTGCCTGTTCCAGTTCCTTCAATTTCTTTTTCTTTTCTTATTGCTAAAGATAACATTTCTAGTACAATATCAAATAATAACAGCCATAATGGGCGTCATTGTTTCACCCCGATCTTACTGGGATAGCTGGTGTGCTGGTTGTTTTAGATAGATACTGTTTATCATTTTAAGCAAAACTCAATTTATTTCTGTGATCTCTGGTATTTTTAATAGCATTGTATGCTGTATTTTTGACAGTAGCTTTTTCTGCATCTTTTGAGATAATCATATGATTTTTGTTGGTTTTATTATTGATATGGACAATTATGCTGATGGTTATCCTAGCACTGAACCAGCCCTGCATTTCTGCTGTAAATCCCACTCTGTCATAGTGTATTACTTTGGTGATAAATTACTGTAATTTCTTTGCTGTTATTTTATTTAAATTTTTTGCATCAATATTCATTACAGAGATTCATCTATAATTTTTTTCTCTGTTTTGGCTCTTCCTAGTATAGATATGAGCGTCATGTTTGTTTCATTAAAATAGATTGGTAGAAATCCTTCCTCGCTTATTTTTTCAAATAATTTATATAGTGCTAGAATTAATTATTCCTTAACTTTTTGGTAGAATTCACTTCTAAATCCCTCTAGCCAGGAAGACTTTTTTCTTAGTGAGTTCATTGATGGCTTATTCAATTTCTTTTTCTAAAATGGGGTTAAGTACTTCATTTCCTTTTCTGTTAATTTGGGCAATTTATATTTTTGTAAATATTTGTCGATTTCACTTAAATTTTCATATTTATTGGTACACACTTGATTAAAAAAAACTAATCATTGTTTAATTTCCTCTTCATTGGTGATAATGCTACCCTTTTCATTTTTTATACTGGTAATTTGGTTTTCTTTTTTAAAGTCAAATCAACCAAAGGTTTATCTATTTTATTTGTTTTTTTCCACAAAAGCAAGTCTTAATTTAGCTTATTAATTAGTTTTTTAAACTTTTACCATTATCTCTCCTTTGATTTTCAGAATTTTTAATTTGGCATTCAATTGGGGATTTTTAATTTGTTCTTTGTAACTTTTTTAGTTGCATGTCCAATTCATTAACCTCATGTCGCTAGCCAATCAAGGAGGTTCCTCTCAGCCAAATGGTACAGGGCTTAGCCAGTTCCACCTTCAGCAAACTAAGTATGCTCAAAGGCCGAGTTACACTGCCATGGAGAAATTCAGGAACAAGAGTGGGGAAGTATGTTGTAGAACAAAGGTGTCAAACTGGGTGTGGGAAAAATCCTTTGTGTGCCCCATCCCAGGTTAAAATGTAATTGCTAAATGTCTGACAAAATAAATAAAAATACATCACAACGTAGATAATATTAATTTGTTTGACATCACTGGTATGGGACATTCTGGTGAAGATCAATAGAGGTAGAATGGGACATGAGGAATGTTACAAATATAATTTAACCAAATTACATCAAAGTGGTAAAGTATTTCATACAATTACTATATAAGTTATAGAGAAATGTGGGTTGGATGATTGTACAATTAGATGAATAGGGGATTGGTTGAATCACTAGACTTGTGGCGTAGTTATTAATGACTTAATATCAGCTTGGCAGGAGGTCTCCAATGAAGAGCTACAGGATTCTGTGCTCTACCTTGTGCTATTAAGCATGTTCATCAGCTATGAAGATGAAACTATATGCATGGGTGGTATGTTTATCAAATTTTATTTTACATAAACACTTGGCCATCAAGCCAAGTCCCAAAACCTTTTGAGAGGTCAGAACCTGGGGCTTACTCCAATAAGATACGATATAATAAGGAATAAAATACAGACTCACACTTGGATTTAATTCACTGTCTTCACAAGTACAAGCAAGACAAGCTTGATCAAGGGGAAGCTACTCAGTGCAATGGATTGAGTACCACTATGGGTCAAGAGGACTTGAGTTCAAATGTGGCCTCAGACACTAGGTAGTTATTAGCTGTGTGACCCTGAGCAAGCTGCTTGACCCCAATTGCCTTACCAAAAAAAAAAAAAGAAAAAACTCGATTAGATAGTAGTGTATATAAAAAAAGGGCTGAGAATTTCATTGGACTCAAGCTGAGTCACTGGCATCATATAGAAGGTGATTTTTTTAAAAATAGCAACTCATAAATCTAAGTAAAATTACCTGTGCTCCAGAAAATGAAACACAACAACAAAAACAATATATTTTGAATGGATAGGACAGGAAGTCTTTGTTTATTTCACTGCTATCTGGGCAGCATTGTATAGTGGAAAGTGCCAGTCTTAGAGTAAGGAGAAAGAAAGACATGGATAAAAATTCTGATTCTACTCATTACTAATTTTGTGACCATGGACAAATCTTGAATTTTCTCCGAGCAAGTTTCTTCTTTTGTAAACTACATCCTTTAAGAACCAGCTCGGTTGTTATCTCTTATATGAACTCTTCCCTAATCCCCTTAGTTAATATTCTCCCTATTCACATTATCTTGTATTTTTAAAAATCTGGTTACATGTTGTACCCCCCAGTAGAATGTAAGCTTCTTCAGGGCAGGAAATATCATTTTTGTTTTATTTTTGTCTTTATATCCTTAGTTTCTAGTGCAGTAATCTGCATATAATAGTAAGCATTTTGTAAATATATGATTTTGAATGGAATAAATTGCAAATGAGACATTTAAATAGCACAGTAGATAGCAGCAGGCCTGGGCTCAGGAAGAATCATCTTCACGAGTTCAAATCTGGCCTTGAACACTCACTGTCGGATCCTGGGCAAGTCACTTAACCCTGTTTGCTTCAGTTCTCTTATCTGTTTAATGAACTGGAGAGGGAAAAGGCAAACCATTCCAGTGTTTTTGCCAAGAAAGCCCCTGATAAGGTCACCAAGAGACAGATACAATAGAAAATGACTGAATAACAACAACAATCATTTAAATAATTTCCCAAATGCCTATGTCATAGAGCTGCTGTTGAAGGTCAAATAGGATAATGTGTATATCTTATAACCTTTATAGTACTATATTAATGTCAGCCATTGGGATCTTGGAGCTTAAGTATTATTTTGATAATGTCTCATGAAAGCAAATACTAGGGCATCAGGTAGAGCTATACATTAGTTGGTTCACCAACTGTGTACATGAGATACTAAACAGGACAGTTTATCACAAAGCTATCTTCATCCTCCATTCCCAAAATTTCTTAGAAAAGGAATTAGGGCAGATTGTAAATAAGTGAATATTTTGACTAGAGATTATCAGTATCTGGGGTGGAATCCTTAGTAAGGAGAGAGGGAGAAAAGTGTAGTCGTGGCTTAGTGCACCAAACGCTTCTAGGTCATGAGCATTTGCCCCTGGAATAGATATAGAAACTTAACCAATTAAACAATGAAAAAGCATTTTAAGTACTTTTTATATGTCAGGAACTATGCTAATCATGGAGGATCCAAAAACAAAAATGAAATACTTCTTGGCCATAAGGAACTTAGCAGATTTTTAGAGGATTCATTTAAGTACTTATCTAAGTATAACTACATAATGATTACAAGATAATTCAAGAGGGAAAGACATTAGTATCTGGGAAAATCAGGTAAGAATTCGTGTGGAAGGTGCAAAGAAATTAGGGATTTTCAGAAGCAGAGGAGAGTGCATTTCTGGCACCTAGGACAGCTTGTATCTTAAAGGTATGTAGACTGGCATAGGAGTCATGCAGGAGGGATAGCAAGAAGACCATCTTGGCCACATTGGAGAGGAGAAAGGGAGTGGTGTATAATAACTCTGAAAAGGTAGATTGATGCAATAGACTTGTGATGGGAAGAGCCATCTGCATCTAGAAAGAACTATAGAGACTAAATGTGAATCAGAGCATAGAATTTTCATCTTTTTTGTTTGTTTGCTTGGTTTTTTTTCTTTCTCCTGTTTTTTCCCTTTTGATCTCATTTTTCTTGCACGTAAAACATATGTATATATGTTCGGAAAAATTGCATATGTTAACCGATATATTGCTTGCTGTCTAGGGGAGGTGAAAGGGGGAGAGAGAGGGAGAAAAATTTTGAACCCAAAGTTTTTTTAATTTTTAAATTTTATTTCTTTTTTGGGAAAACAAGGTTTTGCAAAGGTATTTAAAAATAAAATACTATTATTTAGTATTATATTATTATTAGTAATTACTATTATAAAATAAAATACTATTAATTAAATTAAATAAAAGGAAAAAAAACAAAAAAAGAAAGAAAAGGTAGATTGACACTCAAGACCTTGGAGTACCTTCAAACTGTCAGCTAAGGGGGGGGGGGGGCGTCCAAGAGTCCAACCAATGAAAAGACAAAGAATGAGGGAGAGAGTTGCCGAAAATCTTTGAAAAAGCAGGTCCAAGACTCAAACCCAAGTCTCCTGACCACCAAATAGACATCCTCCTGCCCCCATGTCACAGTGAAAGGCCTTCCCAACAAAAGCATAGAATACAGCCAAGCCAAGGACAAATGCATAATAAAGAACAGCTTGTCTTTAACTGTCCTTCCTTTACTTTCTAGTCATTCTTTTCATAAGAGAAGCAGCTGAGGGAGCTTTGCCCTGTCAGAGAGCCAGGTTTGCAAAGATCAGTGTATTGGTCCTCCCTTCTTTCATGGAGGTGTAGTCAGTACAGTTTAATGAGCTTCAGTGCCACGCAGAGGGTCAAGGGAAATGGCTGGGTTTTCCAAGAGGAAAATGCAAAGCATCATTTGTCCGAGTGTTGCCCCCAAATGCTTAGATGGCCACATCTCTGCTTGACATCCTGGGGATCTTGGGAACGTAGCAGCTCCAAGAGTCATGGGCAGTGTTCCTGTATCTTAGCTGTCAGCTGCAGGACAGGTGTAAAGCCATGAAATATGGACTTTATGAGGAGCCCAAAGGAGAAATGGAGGCACTTGATGATGGCAGTGGCTCAGTGTGAACTCTCTGCTCCGCCATAAAAGTGGCTGATTTGCTATTCAAACTCTAAAGTGGGTTATGTAGTTCAATGGACTGGAATCACATAAACTTCTGAGTAGATTATTAGCTGACTGGACTAAAGTCACTATATTACAAGGCCCATTATACACACACATGCACACACACTACTTTCCAATCCTAATGTCTACAGGGCAGCAAAGGGGCTCTGTTTGGAATACCTAATATTCAGAAATGGAAGGGGAGGGGGAGGGGGGCTTGGAGAAAATGGTATGTTTTGGGGGAGTCTCTCTGTGAGCCTAAACAAATGCCAAAGGGGTGTGGGGACATGGGGTACAGTCCTCATGCTCACTTCATTGAAGGGGCAGTATGCCCTCAGGTTATGATAATGTTATTTTTTAAACTCTACTGATTTATGAGCCTTTTGACCAATGTTGTAGGGAACCCATTCACCTGAGTCAGAGGCCTCAGAGTAATTGAGACTTGGTAGAGCAGAGAGATGGAAACGAGCTGGCTGCCTGCCAGCATCTTTTTTTTTCTTTTAAGAAAAATTCAGGGACCACATGCAGTTTGGGGAAAGCATATATATATATACATATATATATATACATACATACATACACACATATATATGTATATATACACACATATATATGTATATATACACACATATATATGTATATATATACACACATATATATGTATATATATATATATATAAACTCACACATATATACATAGACACACATGCACACACACTCACACTGAGAACACACTCAGGGTTTGTCAGGCAGTTGGACTTACTGCTGGTAAATCATTTTCATCTTTCAAAGACCATGGCTGCATCTAACATGGACCCACCAGTTTTTGATTTGAATATACTTTAAGGGAGAGAATTTTGGATGTGGACACCTTTTTTTCAAGGATTCCCTGAGACATTGAAGTCTATATTTTAATCAACTACCTGATTTGGGACTCTGGAAACAACACAGATATATGTCTACCTGCCTATTTCTATCTACCTATATATTGCCAGGTTGTCTGTCTGTCTATCACCTATCTATCTGCCTACCTTTTTATTTTTCTATCTACTCTCTATTGTTGACATCAGTGAAGGACATGGTTTTCCAAGTTGTCTGGTGCTATTGTACTAAGTTTTATGTCTTCTTGTTCTCTATCTAGTTTGTGGAACTAGGAGAGACACTGTACTGTTGACTTCATTGTTACAGGGGACTTTTGGATAATCATCATCATAATAACAGGAAAAATATCCAGGTTTTATAAAGTGTTTTAAAATTTGTTAAGCACTTTACATGTTATTCAATCTAGTGTTATAAGATTGCTAAAGGGATAAAGAAGCTGCCTCTACAGTTTGGGACCTTCTCCATACCTTAGAATCAGAGAGTTGTCCAGAGCAACAAGAGACTGAGTTAATTGCTCATGGTCATATACTAGTAAGTGTCTGAGGTATCTTCCTGACTTTAGGACTGGCTCTCTAACTGCTGTGCCAGGGCTACATCTCATGATGTTGGCACTAGATGTTAATGTAAAAGAATTAATTATATAGTATTTTATTAATATCAATTATTGCATTATATTTAGATAAATTATAATTAATCATATAATAAATTAATATTAATAATGTTAATAAATAAATTTTAAACAAGGAGAGAACTTGAGTGATTAAGGCTCAGTGTTAGCCATTTTAAGCATTTTGTTTGGAAAATACTTCTCTATATAAGCTAAACACAATTTTGTGAAGACACTGCTCCCCAAACTTCTTTTTCCCATCCTGCCATAGGTATGATATACCCTTTGAATGGCAAGTTTGGTTGCCTGGAGAAGCTCATCAGTATTACGTGTTTCACGATGGCGTGTTTGCCCAAGTTCTGAATAATGGACAATATTCTCTTGCTTTCCTCGTTAGTAATGGAGTAAAGAAGGGCTGTATGCTTGCTCCCATGTTTTTACCATATTTTCAGCGATGATGTCGAATGCCTTCAGTGAGGATGAAAATGCATCAAGATCAGCCACTGCACTGATAGTGAACTATTTAACTTGCAAAAGTTACATACAAGACAAGACTAAGATGGATGAAAAGTTGCTATGTGACTTTCCCCCTCCATCTTTGAGATAAGAGTCTTGGATGGATTTGAATCCTAGCTCTGCTGATTACCAGCTATGTGATGTTGGGCAAAGAAATTCCCCCTCCCTGAGCCTCAGTTGACTCCTCTTAAAATGAGAGGTAGTGATAGGTGGGTTGGATAATTCTCTAAGGTCCCTTCCAACTTTGATCCCTCTGATGCTGCCAAAATCACTTCCCGTTTGTGCTGGGGAGAGCAGGCACCTCATTCATTAGAGGACCTTCTCAAGAAAGTGGAAGGTTGAAAAGCAAGGGTTTTGTCAACACATCCCTTGATGATGTTCTGTAATAATATTAAGAGCTCAAAAAAGTGAAGAAGTGTGAGAAGGGAAAAGGAGTTTATGAAAGAGAAAAGGGAAGGAGGGGGAAATTACAAGCTTTCTTTTAAGTCTAACCACGAATGGCAATGTTTTCAAACAGCCTACCATATTTTCTAAACATGTTGCTGTGCAACAAATACATTTAAAATACAGCTCAGGGAAATTGAGGATTCTCCTTCTCTCCCTGCCCCTGCCCCAGTACTTGAAAGTTATTGATTTATAGTAGCATTTTTTTTCTGAAGAAATTCTCAATTTGATATAGAAGAAATCTTGCATGCAAAAACTGAATTTGAACTTTTGCCTGATTTTCCTCTGCCTCCCCTTCTCTTAAGAACCCCAAGACCACAAGAGAGAGATGAAAAGCATACCGCAAAATTTATGAAAATGAAATTTATTATCTAATGTCCTGAAAGTGACATTCTTTATTGTCTTTTTTCCTTCAGAATGTCCTCATCAAATTGAGCTTCTCTGCTCCAATCCCCTGGAGAACATGGTAGAATTTGGTCCAGTGGATTTATTTGTAGAATGCTGCCTTTCATTCCCATTCCTCCCTTTCACTCAACTTTCTCACCATCACATCACTAACCCCTGTTCCTATATTACTTACCCTCTAACATGTTAGCAATAAATCTGTGTTCATCCCATCTTGGTGGTTTAAATCTGTTTAGAACAGATAAAAATAGACTGCATTCAATCTTGTATTACCATAACCTCTTCTTAAAGACTGCATTGATAAATTTTTCTTTCTTCCTTTTTTTGTCCACTTCCATTGTCCTTGTTCTGAAGCATGATGTTTATTACCCAAGAATCCTTATGAAGTGCGAAACGTTTGCAATGAGGGAGGGGGTAAGTGTCAAGTACAGCTCAACACAGTTTTCAAGGCAGCTGTTTTTCTTGTTTGAGGATACATTTATTCTGTCCTCATATTTGAACAATTCTAGAATAGATTTCAACTTTTTTTTCATTTACTTAAAACTCCTGGAAAACCTTTCTTATTTTTCATAACTAATATTTGGTCTTAACCACAGGGTCACCTTGTTTTAGCAACCATTTCAGTCTTTTTTTGGGCTAAAACAAAAGGGACAGGGGTACTTTTATTTATTTTTACCCTTATGTCATGCAAAGAAGTAGCTTAAGAGCTGTTGGGTAAAAAAAATTAAGCTTCATCGACTTTTATTGCATTTATTGCTTGAGGAAGAATAATTTCTGAATAAGTTTTGAGAAAAATGTAACATAAAAGAGACTATTTTAACTAAGTTTTTCAGTAAATCCCCATGACTTTGGAACAAGCTGTTTTCTCTCTGTTGTTTCCTTTCTTTTTAAATGGTGGGACATGTGTTGTCAATGTTAATATTACAGATTTGAACAATGAATGATGTATAAAGAAGCTGCTTTGATACAAATACCCAGCCCTAACTTCTGAACAACAACAATAACAAAAACGACACAACAAAACTAATTGAGGCCTCTGGGGTTTCATGTAGATGATGGTAAACCTTTAGTGACATGTACAGAATCAACACAGAGCAATAATCAATAAGCATTCAAAACATTTAGTGGCAAAGTCAGAAATACATGTCTTAGAGACAAAACCTAAATTGGTTCTGTTAGACTAGGCATGAGGGGAGAATTGAAAGGAAAATTGCTGGTCACTGTTCGTGAAAAAACAGTCCTGGGACCCATTAGCTAAAGTATTTTGACTGGGTAGGAAATAAGAAATGACATGGTAGGTTACACCAATGATTCAACCACCTCTGCATTCCATCTCTCACTGGGGTGCCAAAGGATTTCTTGTGGGAGAACAGAGCAGTTACCTTCCATGACATTGGTAACAAGGGATAGCGATATAACCTTAGCTTCTCAACTTCCTTAAGCAATCATTTATGGTTCAGGTCAAATACTCCTACTGTAAGAGGTTTCACCCCTCCCTTTGCCCCGCTGTTAGTTCCTTCCTCTTGCAATTATCCCCAATTTACCTTGTAGATACCTTGTATATACGTAGTTCTTTGGTTGGTGTCTTTTTCATTAGATTGTAAACTCCTTGAGGACAATGTCTGCTGCTTCTGTCTTTTTTGCATTTTTACCACTTAACATGGTGCCTAGTAACCTGTTAAATGCTTAAGTAATACTTAGTGACTTAACATGTATCATCCATGAGTTGAATTAAACCCTTTTAGCATTTATTATATTTTCATCCAATGCCATCCCTTTAAGGTTATGCCTTTAAAAAAAGTTTCTTTGCTTGCTTTATAAAACAGGTTTTTTTTTTACTTGTATTTCCAATGACTTTCTTGTTTCTAGATGCCTGGGGAAAGACCCCATTGTCTTCACTTCTCCTTTTTGTGACTTTTTATTTTTTGATCTTCTCCATTTTCAATTGTCCTCTTTCCAGATTAGATAAACCATTTTTATCTTTGCATGGCCTAGACCCCCCTAATTACTTGGGCTAGTCCTTGTAGAATGTAAAACTTTTCAGTGGAAAAAATCCATGACGTTGATTCTTCTAGTCTGTTGGGAAGCTTTTTCCTTTAATTGTAGCATGTTTACATCATCAAAAATATTAGTCTTCCTCTCCAGGAAACATACATCTCTTCTTCAACATATCCAACTACTAATCTCCAAAGACAGCACCTAAACACTTTTAGTATGTAGGGTAGCATAATATTATCACTGGGTAATTTAATTTAATTAGTGTTTATTGTTTTCTACGTGTGAAAAACTATACTATGTAATATAGTAAAAAGGAAGAGAAGAGAAGAAAAAGGTTAAGAAAGAAGAGGAGGAGGAGGAGGAAGGAAGGAAAGAAAGAGGGAGAAGAGGAAGACTATCTGTTCCTGACCCCATGGAGCTTAGTCTAATTATACAATGGAAACTCATGGGGATGTATTGGAAGAAATTGAACATCTAGGATCAATGATTTTGTACCCAACAATCTGATAAATGATAGATTTATAAATGAGGAAGAGGTTAAAATAGCTAGATTGTGTAAATGTACCTTACACATGAGTATAAACATTTTGATTTTACCTTCACTCAATCTTATTAGCCAAATACTAACATTTGAAAAAGACTCATGTTTGATTTAATAACATTACACGGAAGTGATTTTGTTTCTAGGATTTGTTCTTTGACTCATTTATTCTGTAAATTATTTAGTTTCCAATTAATTTTTAATCCATCTTTCCACTGCCCATTGTTGAATGGAATTTTTATTGCATTATGACCCAAACAGAATATATTTAATATTTCTGTCTTTCTGCTTTTCATTTTCAGGCTTTTATACCTTATTTTAAAAAAAAATTGTATAGGTATCATGTGCCGCAGAGAAAAATGTGTATTACATTCGGTTTCCATTCAGTTTTCTCCAAATGGCTGTCATAACTAACTATTCTAATTTGTTTACCCCCTTAGTGTCTTTCTTGTTTAATTTTTGGTTGGATTTATCAAGGTTTAAAAAGGGGTAGTTGAGTTCCCCCACTAGTATAATTTTTTTTGTGTATTTCTTTCTATAACTCAATATCTCCTTTAAGAATCTGGATGCCATATACACATTTGCTTCAGCAGTTTCACTACTGGATCTCTATCCCAAAAACTTCATGAAAGATCCAAATGTTTGTAGCAACCCTTTTTGTAGTGGCAAGGATTTGTAATTGAATGGATGCCCATCAGTTGGGGAATGGCTGAATAAGTTACAGTATGTGAATGTAATGGGTTATTATTTTTCTATAAGAAATGATGAACAGGCTGATTTCAGAAAAGCCTGGAAAGCCTTGCATGAACTTACACTGACTGAAGTGAGGAAAACCAAGAGAACATTAAATACAGTCGCAACGGTTATTACATGATGATCAACTGTGATGGACTTGGCTCTTCTCAACAATGTGGTGATTGATAAAAGGCAATTCCACACAGGTTGGAAAATGCCATCTGCATCCAGAGAGAGAAATTTGACGACTTAAAGTGAATTGAAGCATAATAAATTCTGCTCCAGTCTCTTACCTTTACTTTGTGTATGTCTCTTCTTCAAGTGAGTTACTTGGAAACAACATATTATAGGATTCTGCTTTTTGATCCACGCAGCCATCTGCTCCTGTTTTTTGGAGATGTCATCCCATTCCCATTCACCATTATGATTACTACCTGTGTATTTCCCTCCATCCTTTTTCCTCCTGTGTATCCTCTCTCTTTTATCATTTTCCTGTTCACAATTTTGCTTCTATCTACCGCTTCTCCCAATCTTCCCTACCATCTCTTTTATCAGTTCCTTCCATACACACCTTTATTCGATCCCCTCCCCTCCTGCTTTGCTGTTGGGTAAGATAGATTTCTATGTTCAGCTGATGGCATATACTATTTCCTTCTTTGAGCCAATACTATGAGAGTAAGGTTCAAGCAATGCTCATCACCCACCCTCCCATCTTCCTCTCTACTGTCATTAATCTTTCAAACTTCTTTATGTGAAATAATTTGCTCAATTCTACTGCTCCCTTCCTTTATCTAATATATGCATCTTTCACACCCCTTAATTTTTTATGTCATTCCCTCACATTCACCTTATAATCATATCCTCTTTCTAGGTATATTCCTACTAGCTGTACTATTAGTGATATAATTTTCCAGAATCACAAGTATCATCTTCCCATCTGGGGATGTAAATAATTTACCTTTATTGAATGCCTTCTGTTTTCTTTTCCCTTTTTCCCTGTTAATGCTTCTCTTGGATACTGCTTTTGAAGATCAAATGTTTGTTTTAATTTTAGCCTTTTCCTTAGGAAAACTTGAAATCTTTCTTTCATTGAATAACCATTTTCTACCTTGATGTAGCATTGTTTAATTTCACTGGGCAACTTATTCTTGGTTGTAGTCCTAGCTCCTTTGCCTTCTAAAATATCATGATCCATCTTCCTCCATCTTTTAATGCAGCAGCTGCTAAGTCCTGAGTAATCCTGATTGTGGCTCCCCAATATCTGAAATGTTTCTTTCTGGCTACTTGTAGTATTTTTTCCCTTGACCTGACAGTTCTGAAATTTGGATATAATGTTTCTTGAAGTTTTTATTTTGGGATCTCTTTCCTAAGATGATTGGTGAGTTCTTTCGATGCCTATTTTGCCCTCTGGTTCTATGACATCAGGACAGTTTTCCTTGATGATTTCTTGAAAGATGCTGTCCAGGTTCTTTTTTGATTATGGCTTTCAAGCATTCTGATTCGGATATTTTCTCTCCTGGATCTGTTTTCCAATGTGGTTGTTTTTCCAAAGAGGTATTTTATGTTTTCTTTAATTTTTCATTGTTTTCTATTTGCTTGTTGATTCTTGTTAATCTTAGAGTCATTAGTTTCTATTTGCTTAGTTCTAATTTTTAAGATGGTGTTTCCCATAATTAAGTTTTGTACTTTCTCTTCCATTTGGCCAGTTGTAGTCTTTTAGGAGTTGTTTTCTTCAGCACATTTTTATGTCCCTTTTTCCATTTGACCAGTTCTACTTTTTTAAGCAGTTGTTTTCTTTTTTCAAGCTGTTGACTCTTTTTTCTCTTGCATCATTCTCATTTCTTTTCCCAATATTTCTTCTACTTCTCATATGTGATTTTAAATTTCTTTTTGATTTCTTCTATGAGTTCTTTCTGGGCTTGAAACCACTTTCCATTTTTCTCTGGGGTTTTGCCTGTAGGGTTTTGACATTATTGTCCTCTTCTGAGTTTGTGTTTTGATTCTCTCTGTTACCATATATTTCTATGGTGAGGTTCCTTTTTGTAGTTATTGTTTCTAATTGTTTTTTTTACCTTTTTCCTTTTGTTTAAATTTGAGTTCTGCTCCTGCAATGGAAGAGGCAATGTCTCGGACTTCTTGTGCCCTGAGTCTTAACTGGTGCTGCACTAGTGTTGTACTGAGGTTTTGGGGAACCCTAGTGTTTGGTGCTGCATTCAAGGTGTTGTTGTGGGAATGTTGTGGGGAGTGGCTGATATTGTTGGAGGCAATTGGGGTCTAGCTTAACTGATGCTGAACTTGAGTCCTAGTCTGGTATGTGCTAAGGCAGGTGGAGTATTTCTGCATTTCCCCAGGGCTATCCTGAAGCACAACTGGTTCTTGGAGCTGGAGTCTTCTGGTTCTTGTGGCTATGCTGAGGCACATGAAGGGTCCTGGTGTTGGTGTTTGGCTCCTCCTCTAAACTGGGGGGTGGCAGGATCTCTTGCTAATCTGCTGACTTGGGGATTACTACCTGCTAGGACACTTCCTGTATGGGACTGCATTCCTCTTTTACCCAACTAAGACAGACTTTTCTTGTCTATCCTCCAAGTTTGAGGGGCCCAAAGAATGTTTAAGCCTGTCTTTCTGCTGTTCTAGGATTTGTCTTGCAATGCTACTTTATGGTTATTTTGAGGTAAACATGGGAGAACTAGGGCGATATACTGTTTACTTTGCCATCTTGACTCCTGGAAGCTAGAAGATGCTACTTTGAAAAGATAGACCAAAGTACTTCATAAGAGAGCTATAATAGCGCTGATGGTCACATCAGAAAACCATGAGAGAGGGTCAGCCTACGTTATAGGGGTTTGTGTATTTCTCCCTCCAAAATCCAGCAAGTCAGAGATCATGACTGTGGTTTGCTGGAGTTTATCCAGAGGAGAAGCAGAGCAAAAATCTGAGGTTTGTCTATAAAGAATTGCCATTTAGATGAGAAATCTCTTCAAGGAATATCACCAGAATAACTGACTCTATTGTGAGTTCTTGGGTTGCAGGTCTGAAGAGCTGGAGTGGATTTTGGCATTAAGATCCTGTCACTGTAAGACTTTTGCCCATAGGACATGGGAAGTGAAGTTGTGATTTTAAGGTATTAACTGGGCTGCTAGCAGAGAAGCTGTTGTAGAGATGGCTAACTCTTTGCAAAAGCACTGAGCAGCCATTTGGGGAGTCTCAATACTGTGCTTTATTGTTTTTTTTTTCCAGTTTGTTCAATTCAGGTACCTAAACTGTAAGTGTATTTCTTTATGACTCATGAAGAATGGGGAAAGGGATGAGAATTTTATTGGGAAATGCATTTATGAAATCATATATGCAAATGATTTGTCACTTTTTAAATTCTTAGAGCTAAGAGGTACCTAGGCAAAGGTTTATGATTAGGGAGAGAAAAAGAAAGGAAGTACTTACTAAAATTAGTAAACCACCTAATCAGCATTAGCCTTTATCTATGTAACTACCCTCCTTCTTTAAGAATACAACCCCTCATCTCTCAGCTGGATTACTTTCTGCCCTCTGGCTTTAACACATAGGTGTTAAAACCATTATTTCAGTGTTGTTTAGTATAATGCTATTAATTCCTTGGTTCTCTAAAGGGTTTTTTAGGTATACCTTCTCTTTGGCTTTTGAGAACAATATGAAGGGGCTTGTTCTACCTATTCTAGGACTATTCTTGTCTCCTACACACAGGGCTGTGCAGTTGACATTTAACACTTGGCTCTATTAAAAAATTATACCCACAGTGACTTTAATGTTATGCATTAACAACATTTTCTCTATCACTTTCTTAAGCCTAGAACGACAGTCAACAAAACAACAACTCTGATTTGTAGTATTTGTAGAGTTCCATTGTATAAATAATGAAAATTAAAAATTGGTTCTCACTAGATAGTATAAGCTGGCTCCAGGACACTTCTCTCTTCCCCCCATTATTCTCATTTCCACATCTGCTTTGCCCTCAAACTATTCCTTTCTTCCAGTTTATCTTTCTTCTTCCCTTATTCTAAATTAGATTCTACTCAAGTCTTCAAGGATCAGACACATTAGGAAAACCTTTTCCTACTTACTCCAAGCCATACTGATCTCCTTCTCTGAATTGTAGAATTTGTGGTCTATACCATACAGTTAACTCCTTGATTATATACTATGATGTACCATTCTCTACTGGTTTCATGAGTGTAAGTCTTGCCTTTTCTTCCATATTGTACCTTTCTAAAAACAAGGGAGAGTGCCTTAATTTGTCTTTGTATCAGCTGTTGCACCAACATAAGGCTAGATTCATAAGTTCTTGATAAATACTTGATTTTTTTGGATAGAGGCCTAGCCAAAAAGGCTCAACTTTACGAAATGTTCTCCATTTGTGGCAATAATGAATATAATGGCAATCAGTATTACAGTTGGAATATCTGCTGGAAGTTCAAAGAAAATAAGATAAATTGCAGATGTGCTCACTGGGACAATAATGCCTGTGGTCTCTTCTGCCTCCATGTTGGTCTCTTCTGCCTCTGTATTGGTCTCTTCTGCCTCTGTGTTAACTTCAAGCTTATATAATGACATTTCTCAGACATAGTATTTCTTTCCCATTGAATTTTAGGGTATAGAAAAGAATAGTTTTACCCTTTAGCTTTGTCTAAAGCAGAGTAATTGGCTCAGACTCAGGATGCATTGACATGAATGTTCACATCATTTACAGTATTTCTTATTTTGCCTTAGTACTGGCTTCTCACTATATTTTCCTATTTGAACATACCCCCTTAATGCACTAGATCCTGGCAAAATCAGTCTTCTGTTCTTTCCTCATAGAAAGGAAATGCCTTATTAATACTAGAACAACCTCTATTCATTGTGTATCTGGGCATTGTTGTATGGTACAATGAGTTAATAGTCCATCTCTTTTTATTTTGAGTTAGCCCCTACTCTGCTGTTTAATAATACAATAGCTTACATTCAGACAATTGGAGGGCTATAGACAGATCCAGAGACACATTTGCATACTGACAATAAATGAGGGATAAACACCATTTTGCTGAAAGGCAGGATTGGGAAGAGAAACAGTAAGTGTAAATTAAATAATTAGAACCATTACTTCCAGGCCATTGAGGATTTATTTTCATTGGCACAGGCCGGCTGGCCCTGGTTGATGAATTCTGGAGAAGCTCACTTCTATTTTTCTGAGACAGGGATATTAGTGTCATCTCTCATCCCAACAGTACCTTGGTCTTCTAGCAATCTGAAGATCTAGAAGTGTGTTGTAGCTTGTTTACCTTCTGATTAATGTCCATCCAAAAATCAGTTGTGCTTTTGTTGAAACTTCCTTTTTTAATCAAATGGCTTGTTTTATTCATGACCATCTTCGTATTCAGAAATTCTTAGTACTTGATAAGTGTTGCGGCAAACAACTGCCCCATGTACGGTGCTTGCATTTATCCCTTTCCTCCTAGTAAAAAAAAAATTCCCTTTTTAAATACCTTCTAGATATACTAGAACTCCCAAATCAGGACAGCTAGATTAATGATGGCTTCTGAAATCCCTTTCAGTTCATGAGATTCAGTGATAATATGTAATGTCCTGTTCTTGGGAAATCATTCTGATTGTTTGCAGTTATTGTTTCTTTTTCAAAAAGTCATCCTTTTGCTAATGCATTCTAAAACTCTGCCAGGAATAGAATCACCTTCACTGGGCTATTGTTTACTGACTCTGTCTTCCCCTTTTTTTGGAAAATTAGAACAAAGTTTGCCCTTCTCCAATATTATAGCAGCCTTTTCTCTTTCTCCAAAATCACCACAGTGATTCAACTATAATAATGTCAGATCTTTCAATACCTAGAAAGTTGGCCTGGACCTGCTGAGTTAAATTCAGAGTCAGGGGGTTCTGATTTGAAATCCAGTGTGCCTGTCAAGATGCAACCACATTAAAGGATTATTACTTCTAGAGGAGACAGCACTAGAGGGGAACCCCCTAATTTTTTTTGGGAGGGGCTTCTATTCTAACAATCTGTTAGTGATTCTAAAGTCTTCTGGCTTTGGAATCTGTGATCCTGAGGACCTCCCTGCCCCCCAACCTTGGAGTACTGTGGTTCTTGCAATCTGTCAATGATTGTAAAAGTCCTCTGGCCTAGGAATAGAATCATATTTCTTCCCTTAGATGTTAGGGAAGATATATTAGTGATCCTGAGGCCCTTGGACTTTAGAGCGCTATTGTTCTCTGTCAATGATTTTCATGGCTTCTGGCTTTAGGATAGTCCTAGATCTGCTGGTCAGTGATCACCAGATTTTGGACACTACTCCTCAGTTCTACCTCTAGGCCATAAAAGTAGCATGTCAGTGACAGGAAGAACTGGATAAAGGTGTCTCCTTGCTTCTGGTTTTTTGCTAAATTCTTCTGGAACTTAGCCTGCTTCAATTGGCATTACAATTACACTAAACTTTGCCCCTTGACTTGGAAATGGGTTCAAGCCTGGAAATTCTGTTTAGATACCTCGTGACACTGTTATGCAACCCCCAATCTTTTGAGATCCTTTCTCAACCTCAGCAACACCTTATAAGCATTCTACATGGTTTATTATAATATCACAATCCTGGACACCTATCTGAATCATATGTATGAATATGACTAAAAGAGTGGGAAAAAAGCATTTTGTAATATGACTAAAATAATCAAATTAAACCTAGTGGGCATTCTAGAATTCTTCTCCAATCCACAGATATGCAGTCCTTGCTGATAGGTAATGAGTTTGACCTAAAGCTTTTGAAAGAAATGATGTGGATAAATGTCTACTTAAATTGGAGCAAAGCACTTCCCTTAGTTCTGGTCGAATAGTTACAGGTGGAAAACGGCAGGGGTCTTATTTATCTTGCTTTTTAAATTCAAAATACTTCAACCCATATCTTTCCAACTTGGTCCACAATTTGTCTGTTCAGAACCATTTAGAATGCTATTATTTTTTAAACCTAGCTTAAGCAAACTCCCTTTTTGCCTCCAGAAAGTAGGCCTAGAAAGAATGAATAAATGAATGAATTATTGGGAGAAAAAAGACTGCTTGTTTACAAAGTGCTCCAGCACTATGCTGAGTGCAAGTGATAGAAATGTAAAAGTCAGTTGCTAATTTTGTCCTTAAGGAGCTTGCCTTTGGGCCAGGAGGGTGAAAGGCTCACACTTTTGAGCAGGAGTGATCAGGGGAAGGCAAAACCCTAGGGATTGTGACTAGAGCCATTTTCAGATGCAGGAGCAGTGTTGATTTGATTACTGTGCCTAGAAAAAGAGATGCCCAGAGGGGAGATGGAATACTCATGCTGCAACTGACCAAATGGGGAGATGTTTTGTAAAGCTGGTTGGGATATCCAATCAAGACTGCTCAGACCCAGGGAAAGAGTTCAGAAGTTGAATAAACTTATTTTCCAAGAGATTGTGGGCAGAGATAAATTTGGGAAGTTCCATTCAAAGGGTGCTGATCTAGGTGTGGTGAAACAAGGCAGAGACATAAAATGGGCTGAGGCAGTGTTTGCAGAGTGCTTTCAGAACTTCAGGGGAAGCAGAAATAATACCTCTCTTTTTCTACTTACACTTAATCTTTCCCAGATTTCTCTCATCAGGTTTGCATTTGACATATTTTGCTTTGTCTTTGGAGCCACGGTGTTGTTTCCTAGCCATAATAGGCTGATGTTGAGAGTCTAGCAATAACAGGCAAAGTAGCAGAAGCGAACAATAGTCATGTTGGGCTTCTGGCAGATGTTAATTTTCTTCATCTCAAGTACAACACAATTGTGAGGCATTTTACATTTGTACCTCTGTTGCCTCTCAATAACATTAAAAGAAAGGCAATTCCAGGGAGCTGAAAATAGACAATGATTTGACATTAACAGTGCTCATGGTGGGATTTTATGAAATATACGTGCTCGTAAAAATGAATTGTGGTTAACTCAAATGGTCTTCCACATCACACTCTATTTTTAATCTCAGTCATAACAGCTGCTGCCCAACCATCTCAGGCCCACTTCCTAATAAATAAAAGTGTGTATTCTCTCTCTGTTCTACTTCCATGACTGCATTTCACTTGGATCGGAAGTTTCAATAATGATTTATCTTCTCCCAGCTATGGATAAGTGTACATAGTAAATTGTAATGGGCAATGAGTGAATCTGGATCTCTGGAGTTAATCAGTCAGCAAGCATTTATTAAAGGGAGAGTGGGCAGTTAGCAGGTGTGAGCCATGTGTTAACTTGGTGCTGGCATTATCTGAGCAAGCTAAAGCTCTGGTACACTAACACTCCCTCCAAGCTCACCACCTGTGCGCTTGCCTCAGAGGACTCCACACCAGCAAAGCCTAAAGTGACCAAAATTCAAAAAAGCTGCTGTAAGATAGCTGGTCAGAGTAATAGTGTCATAGATTTAGAGATCTTCTAGTTTATCCTCTCTGTTTACAAAGGAGGAAACTGAGGCCCAAATTAACATAGCTAGCAAGCATTACCAGTAAGATGTGAACCCAGATGGTCTCACCTCCTCCAAATCGGCTTTATTTCTGACCAGATCATGTAGCAAGATGGTCTGGCTGACACAAGGGGTCATTATGACTGAGGGGTCTAGCGGGAAATTTCAGGAAATAACTATTATGAGACCAGGTAGAAAAATCTCTGTCCAAACTAGAAATATGAAGACTGTGATTACTGTTGTTTGGCAACAAGAAAAACCAAGACCAAAAATCAACTTCTTATTTTCCAGTGGAGGGACTTAAGGTAAAAAGAAATGAAAGCATTTTGTCCAAGGGTATACAGAATAAAAGAGGCAGAATCTGAATCCAAAGCCATTGTACCATATTCAGAGCCTCCAAAGATTCTGCCAACTGTCGGGCTACTTCATGCCTTTCAGTAGACTTAGCTGAAGGGTCTGTGGTTTTATATCTGCTAGGGATTTTAAATTGACCGCATTATTTTCAAAATCAAAATACAAAGTAAGCATAGTGATGATTTCCCAATAGTTTGGAAGTGTTAGTGTGAAATTGGGAGGGATGAACGCTGTCATGGAAGTCAGAGAAATTGGGGCCTAAAGCCACTTTTGTCATTTCGAGTAAATGTTCTTCTCTCTTATGGTCTCAATTTCCTTACCTATAGAATCAGGGAGTTAAATTGTATGACCTTTAACTTGCATTCTTCTTTTGCCAGTCTTGGAGTATTATCTGTGTACCCAACTGTGTACTGGGAACTGTGGGGAAATAATTGTTAATGAAATAACTTTTAATATCAAGTAGATTCAAGTTGAATTGATTCAAAATAAATAGAGAATAATAAAAGATACTCTAGCTCTATGGCATAGGGCAGAGTGTTAGATTTGGAGACTAAAGATCTGGATTCAATTCTTGGCTCTGTCAATTCATACCTGAGTTAACCAGCATTTAGCACCAAGTAGCATCTAGCATTTAGCATACAGTAGGCACTTAATAATTGCTGGCTGACTTAATAAATGCTTGTTAACTTTGGGCAAGTCATTTAAATTTTCTGGATCTCGGTTTCTCTCTCTGTAAAGAGAGTGAGTTGTATTAGATAACTTCCAATCTGTGATCTTATATGCGATAGGGCGTAATCTAGAGTAGGAAGCCATGAGGTTGTGTGGACATGGTTGGGTCCAACTCAGGAAAGGAGGGCTATTAATTGGAACTGAGTTTAGACTTGGAGCTTGGATACATTAGAGTTTTGCTATACCATGAGCTGCTATGATACAGAATGTACTCTGATAGCACTACACCATTGGCTACTTTCAAGTGAGGTTAGTTATATTAAACTTCTAGAATAACCTTATTCTTTTTTTGTTATTCTTTAATTGTTTTTTGTCATTGTCATCATCATCTTTAGGTAATTCTTAGTTATTATGATCTTGGGAGCATGAATTCTGAATTTAGAACTGCAGTGAAACTTAAATGACTTGTCAGAAAATATCTCCTCCTAATGGCAATTATTCTGAGTTCCATTCCTCATTCCTTGCACTGATTTTTGAGCCTGACTTGATCTGAAGCACCTTCAAGCCCACTCTGTCAATCCAGTTCCTCTCTGAGCCATAGGATTTGGCTATTCCGTCATTCCTCAGGGCAGATCATATAACCACCGGCAAGTTATTGCCAACTTTGATTTTTTAAATGCAAGTGGCTCAAAAGTCAAAGTAGGGCTCTGTGGGCTCACTTTTCTTTAAGTCTTTGTGTCTGCTAATGCTGTCAGGAAGGATCCAGTGAAGAGGTGACATGGCAGAATTATGCAAATGAGTTAGTGTTAAAAACATGAAAGGGGAAATCGTGGCCTTCTTCCCTCTGTGGCAATAGGACTTTGCACATATAATCTTAGTTTCAAAATGATTATAAATAATTTAAAAGCTACTAGCATTTGGCTTCCAGAGCAATGGCACATCACTGAGGCCCTTGGTCTTCAGTATCTGGGTGACATATTACCATTGCTTCTCCTTAAATCTTGGGATATTGGGTTTAATGTATCAAAGGAGTCAAGGTTATATATCCTGGGTCCTGAATTTAAACATACTTGGATGGCATCATGCATGACTTGGTAGCTCTACTGACAGAATATTTTACTCATGTGCAGAACTTTTTTTAATCTTTTGAAATGAAAACAAGTCAGAACAAGTTGATTTGGACTGTATTGATTCCACTCTGTTTTTCTTCTTCAGTCAAATATCGTTTTTCTTGCAATAACTCAGATGTCACATTGAGAACTTTAACTAAGAGATCAGGAAAAACAATCCCAGTCCATTTATTGTAGATTTCCTTTTCCTAGATTTATCAGTGAATGTCCTTAAGCTTGTTTAATTAAGTGATTCAATTAACTCTATAGTATGATTCTATGGTTGTTATCAATGTTATGGCTGGTTTGCAGCAAGTAGGAGACATAATACATAGTGAGATATATTTGACCATCAGCAAGACTTGAGTTCAAATTCTTTCTCACTGAACTAACTGGGTGACCCGGAGCAAGTTATTTAATCTCTCTCAGCTTCAGTTTCTTTATTTGTAAAATGGAGATAATAACCTCCCTGGATTGTTGTGAAGATCAAATTAGATAACATCAAAATGCTTTTGAGGAGGGACAGGGTGAAAGGAGAGAGAGAATAAATGGGGAAAATACAATTAGCAATAGTAACTGTAAAAAAAAAAATTGATGCAAGTTTCTCTGATGGAATACTATTGTTCTCTGGGAAATGATGAGTAGGATGCTCTCAGGAAAAAAAAAAAACCCTGGAAAATCCTCTGTGAACAAAGTGAAACACTGTATACAATGTAATAGCAATGCTCTGGGATGACCAGCTGTAAATGACTTTGTTATTCTCAATAGTATAGCCATCCATACCTACTCTGAAGGATTTAGGATGAAAAATCTCATCCATACCCAGAGAAGGAACTGATCGAGTCTGAATATAGATCAAAGCATTCTCTACTTCTCTATCTCTCTCTGTGTTTTTAACTTAATTTTTCTTGAGGGTTTTTATTTTCATTAAGGTGGGATATCTATGCTTTCTTTCACAATTTGACTGTTAAGGAAATTTTTTGTGTAACTTCACATGTAGTTTCTTAATTGTGGGTGGGGATAAGGGAGAGAACCTAGAATTCAAAAATCTTCAAAACACATGTAAAAATTGTTTTGGATGTAACTGGGGAAAATACTAAATAAACAAAATAAATTAAAATATAGTATATGTGAAAGACATTAGAAAACTCAAATGCTTAGGAAAAAAAAATTAAATAGCATCTGCAGAGTAGTTTATAAATCTTAAAGTGGTTCAGAACTGTTAGCTATTAGTCTTATTATTTGTCATACACAGCATATTGATGATATCTAGATATTGTAGTCTTAAAAAACAGCAGCAACAAATTATTTTTGCTAGTCATACCTCAGTTCTAAACTGTAATCATGTGCTTAGAAATTTTCTAATCCAGCCTTCTTCTCTTTTAGAAATTTTACAGAAAATTCAGGTCTAAGGAATAACTTCCCTATGGTCACAAAAATAATAAGTATCTTTATCAATTCACTATTCAACTTTCCACAATAGCTCTTTCAATTTTTTTTATCCTTTAATTTTTTTTTATTTTCAAAACATCAGACCTAAATCTGGAAAGGAGCTCTTTCAAATTTTTGCATCCCTCCTCAAACTCCCAAGGTTCCTCTCCCCCTTTTCTCAGCTGAGAACCTTGCCTCTTATTTTGAAGAAAAAAATCAGGGCAGTTGGTCATGAGCCCCCTCTTTTCCCTTCTCCCCATCTCAGACTTAGAATTTCATATTCTTTTTTCTTCATTCCCATCTCATATGATGAGGTGGCTTTACTATTTACCAAAGGCAACTCCTGTACTTGCTCAAGTGATCCTATTCCTTCACATCTCCTCCAACAGATTACCCCCTCAGTCACCCCCTACCCCATCACTTATTTTAATCTCTTCCTTTCTACTGGCTCATTCCCTACTGTCTTCAAACACATCCATGTCTTTCCCATACTTATCGGCAGGCTTTGACAACAAGCTTGGATATGGGGGGTGATAGAGAGGAACCCAGGATGACTTCTAGTTGTAAGCTTGAGGGATTAGGAGAATGGTGTTGTCTTCCACATTAATAGGGAAGGTAGAAGGAAAGGAGAGAGTTTAGGGGAAAGCTAATGAGTTCCATTTTGAACTCATATATCCTTACTATCATCCTATATCCATACTGCCTTTTGTAGCTCAATTCCTCAAAAGGTCAGCCTCTAGAGGTGCTTCCACCTTCTCTCCTTTCTTCTCAAGCTCTTCCAATCAGATTTCTAAACATATCAACTGTTCTCTTCCAACTTATCAATGATCTCTTAGTTGTCATAACCACTGGTCTTTTTTGCAATCCTTTTTCTTCCCAGTCTTTCTTTAACACTTGTAATCACTCTCTTCTCCTTCATATTCTCTTTTCTTTATGTTCTTGGAACACTATTCCCTCCTGGTTCTCCTCCTATATCTCTGATCATTCCTTCTCAACCTCTTTTGCTGGATCCTTATCCAGATCACACTCTTTAACTATAGATATCCTTCAGGGTTCTGTCTTAGGTCCCCTTCTCTTTTCTTCTCTATTCTCCATATACTATTTCACTTAATGATCCATCGGCTGCTATAAATTTAATCACTATTGCTAATGCTAATGATTCTTCATTCTATCTACCCGGCCTCAAACTCTCTGCTGACCTCCAATTTTCCATCTCCATCTTTCTTTCAAACATCTTGAACTTGATATTCAGTATACATATTAAACACACGTCCAAAATGGAACTCATTAGCTTTCCCCTAGGTTTTCTCCTTTCCTTCTACCTTCCCTATTAATGTGGAAGACACCACCATCCTCCGAGTCCCTCAGGCTTATAACCTAGAAGTCAACCTGGATTCCTGTCTCTCACCCCCAATATCCAAGCTGTTGATAGGGCCTTCTGATTTCAACTTTGAAAATGCAACCCCTTAACTCTTCTGACACTTTTACCACTGGTGCAGGCCCTCACCATCTTATGCTTGGACTATTGCAGCCTCTCGCTGATGGAACTGCCTGCCTCAAGTCTCTTCCTACTCCAATCCATTCGGCCGCTAAAGTGATTTTCCTAAGATACAGGTCTCTTCTGCTTACTCAGTAGACCTCACCTTTGGGAAAAAATACAAAATCTTCTGTTGTTCAAGTCTTTTATAACCTAGAACCTCCTACTGTTCCATTCTTCTTACACATCACGCCCCAAATCCTGCATTCTCCAATCCAGTGTCATTGGTCTTCTTACTGTTTCACAAAAAAGATACTCCATCTCTTGGCTCCGGATGTTTTCTCTGGTTTTCCTCCATTGCTGTAATGGTCTTTCTCCTTGCATTCATGCACTGGCTTCTCTGACTTCCTTTAAGACCCAACTTAAATTTTACTTTCTATAGGAAGCCTTTCCCCACCCCTTTTAATTTTAGTGCCTTCCCCATTTTAATTATTTCTTATTTATCATATATATTGGTATGCTTTCCATTGTCTGACACATAGTAAGTGCTTAATAAATTTTTATTGATTGAGTTAGGATTTGAACCTGTCTTCTGACTCCTAAGCCAGGGGCATGTGCTAGACTTTCACATCCACAGTACAGAAATCCCAAGAAAGCTTTCACCGTGCAGACGGTGAAATCTCATTTTCCCTCCTGTGACTCTATTCTTATACTGAACTAAGTTTGAAGCTGCCCTTGATGCTAGTCAGTTAGTAGATATCTAAAAAATGGATGGAAAGAAAATGTTCTGCAGATTTCCAGAGTGCTGAAAAGAAGGAAATGATCTAAGTGCTCATCATCACCAGCCTATTGTGCTTCTTCTGGTTCTGTGGCACTATTCCAAATGGATAGACCTGGAAGGCAAAATTGGATGAAGAGGAAGCAAAATCAGAATGAGAGTTAGGCAAACATGCATATAAACATACTTCTAAAATCTGACTTAGAAAAGACATATATATATATGTCTTTTCTA